>CABHPH010001143.1:54659-75174 GCA_902168325.1 Peromyscus nudipes | reverse complement strand
AAATTTGGGCCAGGTCACAGTGATAAAGCAGGAAGAGATTCCTTACTGCCCAGCACTGGCAGAATTCTGTGTCGCCTTCTAACCCTGAAAAGGGACTTGAAACATAATTTATATGCTCAGAAAACTCCAGTCCTCCCCTGGCGCTGAGATACACAAAATAAATCACTCTAGGTAGAGAGAGAGCAGCTCAAATGCTCCATGTCAGGGCTGGAAGACCATGGAGTCAAGTCAGTGTATGTAAGTGCTGTATTCAGGTCTAGCATCCATTTTCTGGCCTCTCCCAAGAGAGAAGCAAATGCCTGGCTTGAAGGTGAATGTGCTGGATAGTTTTATGTCAACTTGCCACAAGCTAGAGACATCTGGGAAGAGGGACTCTCGATTGAGAGAATTCACCTATAAAATCTGCCTATGGGCAAGTCTGTAGTGCATTTTTCTCAATTAGTGATCGGTGCCTGGGTCATATAAGAAAAAAGCCGAATAAGCCAGGAGGGCCAAGTCAGTGGTCAGTGTTCCTCCACGGCCTCTGCTTCAGTTCCTGCCTCCAGGTTCCTACCTTGTGTTTCCTCCTGACTCCCTTAGTGATCGACAATGATGGATAAGCTGTAAAGTGAAATAAACCCTTTCCTGCCCAAGTTGCTTTAGGTCATGATATTTCATCCCAGCAACAGAAACCCTAACAAGACATTGAGGATCATATATGCTCTGGAAGATCATTCATTTAAAATGGCAAAAGTAACAGAGGCACAAGAATAGGACTACTTTATTTGGGGGGCATCCCTCTGCTGGGACACCTTCATGACCATCCTGTTAGAGACCCAAGCGGGCTCTAGTGGGGGGTAAATGAGACTTGAAAGTTGGTGAGGGATGTGGATGGCTTGTCCCCAGCTGCAGGCTGGCCTTCTTTATCAGGCAGCCAGCCCCTTAATGCACACCTTGCCCCCTCTCTTGAGATACACAATTTTCTTTAGGAAACAGGACTTGTCTTTTGATAATACCAGCTATCAACGGCCAGATCCCATCCTCAGCCTAGATGACGCATGCCCTTCCCCAGGCTCTAAAAGAAAGTTTCAAAGATGTGTCCACTCAGGAGAATGATATTGATGCAAACCATTGGCCATTTTTCTATGTGGAATTTCTCCTGGTATTGTTACCTCAAAGATAAACCATTTGCTATCCAAAGCACAATTTTGTTGAATAGCAGCCTTGGGAGAGGAGGGGAACACTTATCAAAGATTCTAAACACTATACTATCAAACACGCTTGCAGACCCTTTTTTTTTTTTTAAGATAGATTTCAAGGGCGCTTATGATAAATCTATGAAAAGAGAGCTACTTACAAGCCAGGGATTTGTGGAATTTGCTGGTTATTTGTGTCCCTTCTTTTGTCAACAGCATTAAGATCTGATGTTTGTGTGGGATTATCCACTGACCCGGATCTCGCGAGCTATCAAAATCTGCTTCTCAGATAAATTTGTGCAGGCCCGTGATACATTTATCAGCTCCAGGCATGCCGCCACTCTGTGGAGGAGGCTTTTTTTTTTTTTTTCTTCCCTCAAAACACGAGAGAGGGAGGGAGCAAACACGAACCACAGCCCATTTTTTTTTTTTTTGCTGCCAGATTGCAACAATTCCCAAGCGATGATAGTCTAAAAGAGCGCAGTAGCAAAGTCCCTGCTTTCTTACAAACTTTTAAAGTGAAATGGCATGCCATTGGTTTACCTAACGCACTGCGCTGAGATTTAACTATGAGGCCCAAATGATGCATTGTTCTCTATTGAACAACACACTCTGGAGAGACCATGCTTCATTATGCAAAATCAAAAGCATCGTTATTCACCTGAATGCTTCTCCGTGTGGCAGCGCTAGCGCTAGGCCCCCTCCACGACTGGCTGCAGGGCCGTCAGAGTCCCACTGTCTCAGACTTCAAAGCAAGAAAATGACTCAAGTGAGTGCCAGGTCTCGCAGGAAGAGATGCTAATTTCGGTCTAGAGGGTAGCGATTCTAAAGCCAGCCAGCCAGCAAGCAGACAAACTCTGAGAGGGGTCTGCCATGAAAACCGTAAATTCAGTATCTTAGAACAAGGCGCATCTGGGAGGAGGGGGGGGGCGTTGGCAACAAGTCTGAAATCCTTTATTTAATTTTACTTTGGCTATAGCAGTTTGCTGGTGTAGGCCGATGTGTCTTTTTAAAGATTTGGTTTTTTATTTTGATTTTTAATTATGTGCATGTGTGCATGAGTGCAGTTGCCCATGGAGGTCAGAAGAGGGCATCAGACACCCTAGAGCTGGTTGTCAGACATCCATATGGATGCTGAGGACTAAGCGTGGGTCCTTTGCGGAAGCAATTGTGCTCTCAACCACTGAGCCATCTCTCTAGTCACCCATGTGTCTACTTAAGATTTACCTTCCTTCATCACAAGATCCAGTCTTAAGCCACTTGCATCCATTTAAGCTTTTTTTTTTTTTTTACCATTATTCTGAAATGTGAGATACGGAGTATTTCTATTTTATTACAAATCCTGTCTGTCATCACATGAAATTTCCGCACTACATTTGTCAAGGACAGAAAAGGACACGGCTCCAGTGGTTGTCGTTTTGAATGCTTATAAAAATGATTTTAAAAACCCTTCCCCAGCCTATTTATTGATGCTATCAAGAATTTGAAAAGAGCATTTATAGAGATTTGATGCAGACATTTCAGGCACACAACCAGATATCTAAAAGTCGTGTTCAGGCATGTGAGCTCAGTTCTCATTTAAAACTTTTCTTTTAAAAGAGATTGAATTTGGAAGTTATAAACAAATTTAGTATCTAATATATTTCTTCATTGCTGGCACTGGGTGTTTTCTTATGGTAATCATGTAATATTAAGAAATATGGATAGACCTGGTGGTGCAGGCCAGTAATCCCAGATATTCAGAGGGCTGAGATAGGTAGATGGCAAGTTCAAGGTCTGCCTAGGCTACGGAGTGAGTCCAAAGCCAGCCTGAGTACTTAGTTAAACCTTATCTAAAAGAGAGGGGGGGTAGGAATGCTACATTTCTCTGTGGGTATAAGTATTTAGAATATAGTTCAAAATCACACACAAACACACACACACACACACACACACACACACACACACACACGAAAATGGCAGTAGTAGTTCACTTCTCATCCAGAGTCTATGACCTCCCCAGCTGTGGGTAGTTGGCTGTGTTTATGGTACTAGGAAAGGATTCCCCATGATTGAGCAGGCCTTAAATCCAATCAGACAGCAGTTGGTTATCCCCAAGATACAAGTACCACTATTGCATCAATGGAGATAGCTTGCTAGGCTGCTCATGTTGTGTCTTATCGGTCTTACAGCTGGGTAGGAGCATTGATTGCTTTTCTCCCAAGGCTTCTTTCAACGGTTGCCTAAACAAGACCAGCACAATGACAACAGTAGCTGACGTGCCAACGCCCCTAGATGAAGAGCTTCAGGCCATCAGTAGCTCCTTAGAGAGGGAGACCCATTTTCTCCAAGGACAAACCCCCTGACAGGTTGTCCAATTCCAAGAGGTCATCCCTAAACACACAGACATATGAGCAACACTAAACAGACTCAGCACGTTATGCATGTGTACACCTGTGTGTGTGTGTGTGTGTGTGTGTGTGTGTGTGTGTGTGTGTGTGTGCATGCAACAATAATAAGTCAAGAATAAATCATGAATTTTGAGATGGAGGGGGGACTCAAGAGGAGTCCAACTCGGGATGGGGGACAGGTAAAAATGATGTAAATACAATACTCCCATGTGGAAATCTTAAAAAATAAAAATTTAAATTTGGAAAAAAAAGATTAAGAGGCCCGGGGATGGAGCTCAGTAGTAGAGTGCTTGCATACACACACAAAGTCCTGGGCTGAATCCCCAGACAAAATTTTCATGAATCTCTCACAGATGCTCTGCAATCCCATCTATTGCAAAAATCACTCATGTTCAGACACATGATAAAGTTTGTGAAGTATTGACCCAGTGTAAGGACTGCTCCTGTTGACATATCATCATCATCATCATCATCATCATCATCATCATCATCATCACGAATAGGCTCCAAGGACCATCAGTGCTCTCCCCATCCATCCCACCTGTGCAAGGAATCAGACGACAGGCCAGGGACAACAGGAGGGAGGCAGGTGTAGGAAAAAGTGTCTCCTCAAGATACACTTGGTCCTGGGCCAGCTTGGATCAGGTCTCAGCCACTTCCCCTTTCTGCAGTCCCAAAGCTCCCAACCTCAGGGAAAACCACCGCAGGGCATTTTTGTGGGTTCTCGTATGTCTCATATGCTTCTGAGGCAGAAGAACCAGGGGATGGTTGTCTCTTGGCCTGAGAATGATGCATGAGTGTGCCCCTGCCAGGCCTTCCCAGCTCATGCCGATCTATCCCTGCTGGTTTAGCACAAGGTCAATGGAAGCCCCGGAGAGTGATTACTTAAGGGAGGGGTTAGTTCAGAGTCAGGGGCGATGACCTTGCATGCTCTCCAGCCTTGCCCTAACCAGCCTTTCCTCTGAGTCACCTCAGGAGAGGACACAGCTCTTGACTGCCCAGGGTCAAGTGGCCACTCTACTGTCTCTGACTTCCTCTGTAGGAAGCAGGAGCTCACGCTCTTTCAAGAGGCCCCTCTGTCATGAAGAGCTACTTAGGGCTTTGCCTCCAGGAGGAATGAGGAGAATTTGGCTGCAGAAAAAAAAAAAAAAGGCGTGTAGATTTTATAATGAGATTTTAAAGTAAGTCACAAGACAGTGACTTTTTAAGTGGCAATTAGAATTTAATTCTGCGAATTAGCCACTGTGATTCGTGTGTATCTCATTAATTAAAATGTCTCCATACCCTTTTCTCTCCTTGTCCCCACTATGTCTCTTATGAATATGAACAATGCAAAGAGAAGTAAACACTTGTTCTTTGGGAAATCAAGAAAACCTATATTTGTTTTATAAAAACCAAAACCAAAATCACTTAAGTAGTCCTGACAGCCAGCTCCAAAATGTCAAAAATTGAGACTTAAAAAAAAAAAAGAGTACTAGTACTGGGCTAGGGAGGAGGCTCAATAGGTAAAGTCTGAGGACCTGAGTTGGATCTTCCAGCATCCACGCCAAAAGCCAGGCATGGTGGTATGTGCATGTAATCTTAGCACCGAGGAGGCAGAGACAGGGGGATCCCAGGACTCACTGGCCAGCCAGCTTAGCTTAATTAAGGAATTCACATCAGTGAGAGAGTCTGTCTCAAAAAAAAAAAAGGTAGAAGATGGGTACCTGAAGAATGACAGCTGAGGCTGGGATCTCACCTCCCCTTGCATGTGGATATAGGCATACAGATATGTATAAACATGCATGCATTCAGGTGCACACACACACATGCATGCACACAGGCACATGCATTAAGGGGTTAACAGAATCCAGGGTATGCACCCTGCACACGAGTCTGCAGAATCTGTGGCTGAATATTTGGCTGCACAGACAAGATGTCACTTTCTTGGTGCTGTTGACACTGGAGGCCACACACATATACCAGGGTAGGGATCGGTGAAGACATACCAGTCTACATAGGAGGAGGGATCTGCCAACATGCCTTGAGGCTTCAACCATCTGTTGCCAAGCAACATGTAACCTGTGCAGCAATTTCCAGTTCGACAAGAGCGCCTGGAAATCCAGAACTTTATTAAATACCCAAATGTTAAACCTAGCAGTGAAATTCAATTGAAAGTCAAACGCAACACCCTGTGTAACCTAACTACAACCTGGGTCTTTTATTTAAAAGCAGGTGTCACCATCGCCTATGAGGGCTTAAGAAGGACCCGTGGGAAGCAGGACACTTGTGGGTGATAAGTCTGTCCCCAGCATCCCATGGAGCACTGGTTCAGCAAGGGAAGAAATTAGTGCCCCACTTCCCTAGAAGCTTGAGAAATAAGGGCATTTTACTCAGGAGAAGGTGGAAAGCTGGCCCCCAGGGATGCTTGACAGGCCATGGCTGACACATAAACTTAGAACAGAAAGAAATGGAGCCTTGGCTCAGTTGTTAAGAGCCCTGGCTCCTTTTGTAGAAGACCTGGGTTCAGTTCCCAGAACCCACATGGAGGCTCACAATCATCTAACTCCGGTTCCAGGGAATCTGGTGCCCTCTTCTGGCCTCTGTGGGCACTTCACAAACACCGTGCACAGACATACAGGCATGCAGAACAACAACAGGCTAAAACAAACTTTTAAAAGAATAGCAACAAGTGGAAAGCAGACTGCACACTGTCTAGAAAGGAGTTCTGATAAGCCCCTAATAACTATATTCTCTCTCTCTCCCCTATCTCTCTCTGTGTCTCTGTCTCTGTCTCTGTCTCTGTCTCTGTCTCTCTGTCTCTCTGTCTCTCTCTCTCTCTCTCTCTCTCTCTCTCTCTGTGTGTGTGTGTGTGTGTGTAGTGGAGACAGGACCACTTCAGCTGTCATTCTTTAGACACCATCCTCCTTCCTGTTTGACGGGGTCTCTCATTGGCCTGGAACATACTAAGTGGTCTCTGGGAACCCACATGTGCTGTCCCCCAGTGCTGGGATTGGAAGCTCACAGCACCAGACCCAAATATTTCATGGCTTCTGGGATGGAACTCAGGTCCTCATATTTGTAAGACATTTTGCCATCTGAACTATCTCCCTGAACCCCAGCTATATGCTATGATATTTGGTAACAATTGTGTTACGTTTTTTATGGGTATGAGTGTGCGTGTGTGTGTGTGTGTGTGTGTGTGTGTGTGTGTGTGCACATACACACCATAGAGGTCAGAAAACAACCTCCAGTAATGACTTCTCTCTCTACTCCCTTTGGTCCAGGGGATTAAATTTAGGTTTTTAGGCTTACCAGTAAGCACCTTTAACATCTTGCTGGCTCTCTTATTTTTTTTTTGGGGGGGGAGTGTAAAAAATCCAAAGCTTATGACATTCTTTAATATGAGTTTTTAAAAGTATAAGTGTGTTTATACATTTATGTATTCACATGTGAGGGCATGTGCACAAGTGGAGGTCAGAGGACAACGTGTGGGAGTTAGCTCTCTCCTTCCACCATGTGGGTTCTGGGGATCGAACTCAGGTCATTTAGACTTAGCAGCAAGTGCCCTTACCTGCTGAGCCTTCTTGGTGGCTCTAATGAAAATCCTCAAGAACAGATTCACAAGGAATCAGAGTTCTCAAAAGGCATCCACTCACGGGGACCTCACCATTCCTAAACACAGACCATTTCATCTCGGCAGAAAACACTGAGAAATCACGAGACCACATTCGGTTTCCTTTTTCCCCCAGAACTGCCTCAGGACGACTTAGATCGACGATGACCGAGCGTCCAGTGACGATCTCATTTTCATGTGGTCACGTGCGACTTGCTTCTAAATGACGTGACTTCATCGAAGACAGTCAGACAAGTCCATCGTATCCAAAGTTAAGTCCGCTAATGTGGCTTGAATTAATTTTCCCGGTGTTAAAGTGCAAACGAGGCTAATAAAAACGACACATTGACTTTTGCTGAGAATGATGTTCGGCTTATGAGGAATGGCGGCATAAATGAAAATTAGCCTGGAGACAATGTTAATTACACTCTATCAATTAGGAGGAGGTAATTGAATCACTCACTTCACAGCAAAGAAAACCCTGCTGGCTTCATAAAGGAAACTATAGTATTTAACGCTCTAATTAAGGCCTCTGACTAAAGCCGAGTTTAGGAGAACATACAGTAGAGACACGAACAATGAGTGCCTTCTTGTCGATTCTCTCCTCCATGCTCAGCTGTCTGATTCGCACATAGATACAGGATAAGAGGCACTACAGTCGAGTGGGCTGTAGTCACGTAAAAGCTCTGATCTATGTAGTACAGACAAATCTACGCTGGAAACACACAAAGCCGGCTTCCAACTGCAGATGCTCTTCAAAACAAAGTGACTAATTGCGTTTGCAGTGGATCCAGGATGTAGGATTAATTCAGCACACACACACACACACACGAAGGAAAATAAGGTTATTCTTCTTTCTTGGGTCTGTAGAAAGCATGCTATTTGCCCCACTGCAGAAATCGGGGATCCAGAGGAGAGGGTTAATGGCATGGCTGCTATGTACATGGACACCCACTTCCCAGGGTTCTGAATGTTGGTGATGGGGTACCCTTTGCCCTGATCTCTTTGGGATTATGTGGGTGATCTAGGATCGGCCCTCACTGAGGACAGACAGAGTCCTCTCAACACCCATGTGGTAGACAACAGTACTTATTCACAACCAGGCATCATTCCAAACAGGATGAACAAGGCTGTCACATTCTTTCCACTCAGTCTGCATGCATGGAGAGGTCTCATAGCATAGATGTTTCTTCCTGGATAACGTGACACCTGTGGTGGTTAACATTGACTGTGAACTTGACAGGATCAAGAACCACCTAGAATACACACCTCTGGGCATGTCTATGAGAGAAGCGCTACATTAGGTTGATTGAGGTGCGAAGGCCCACTCCAAATGTGAATGACATAATCCCATGGACTGGGGTCCTGGGCTGTATTAAAAAGAGGAGGCGAGCTAGGCACCAGCATTCCTCTTTCTCTGCTTCCTGACTGTGGATGCCATGTGACCATCTGCCACACGCTCCTGCTGCCCTACCTTCCCCATCATGATGGGCTGGCCCCTTACACTGTGAAGCAAAAATAAACCTTTCTTTCCTTATTTCTTGTCAGGAATTTTGTCACAGCACTAAGGAGAGTAAATAATAGACCACCCATCACCACCATGGAGCAGAGACAACCATGGCCCCACAACCATGACGAGAAATAAGCAGAACCATTTGGTCACAGCCATGTCTACTGTGACTGTAATGGGGCTCTCGATACTCCCTATTGGGAGAGGAGGGAAGGTTGCAGGCTCTTTACTTGAGATTCCAGCCAGTATTCTCTCCTGCTTCTAGCTGCACGTGGTCTTGGGAGGGGCCACAGTATACAGGAAGTGAAAAGCAATTGAGGGTGAGTCTCCATGATGCAGCTCCCATGCGGTCCTTATGATGAGGTGGGACTTAGAAATGATGCAGCTTTTTGACTCACGTTTGTACTCCAGAAAACTCACTAGTTTTCCAACCTGGCCTACGGAAGAACTATTCATTATTGGTGTCCTGTCTGGGGTGAGGAGAGGTTTGTCAATGTCTCCCCAAGGAAGGAAACACAAAAGAAAGGTGGAAGCTCACAGATTTTCCATCTCTCAAGAACTGCCACTGGCCAGTGGAGAGGGCTCTGCTGGGATCATCAGGGTGTTATGTGGTCCTAAACTTCCCTCATCAATGCCTGGCGGGTAGGGAGATCAGAAAGTTAATGCCAATGCCTTGGGGAGGGGGAAATCAACTCAGAAATGACATCCAGAGTATCAAGGGTTCAGCTGAACCTAGATGCCCCCTCTTACCCTCTCCCTCCTCCTCTCTCCCTCCTCCCCTCTCCGTCCCTCCCCTCTGCCTCCTCTCCTCTCCTCTCCCTCCTCTTCTCTTCTTGCAGTATTCGGACATACACCCGTCAAGCAACCATCTACACAAGAAACTCAGCTTCTTCTACAAAAACCCAGCCTAGGACACTGTTAGGGTTACTGGACCCACAGAACAGGGGGCAGACAACTGAGCCAAATGCTGGGGACTATGGAAAGGCAGCTAGAGCAGGAGTCCACGTCAGGCAGACTGCTAACAGGAGTAAACACAGCTCCGGGTGAGGCTGGGAGTGGGGATTGATCGGAGTACTGCTGACTTTTCCTTGGGAGACTATTTCTATTCCCCCCAGATAGACGGGGCAGCGACCGGCCAAAGAAATAATTCCATGAAAATCCAGGGAGATGAGCCGACGGAGTTACTTACAGGGACATGGGTGACTCAAAGACAGCCGCATCAGGGAACCTCCACCCATCCTCCAGCATGAGTGATGAAAAGCTACACTAGTGGAATTCCCTGGGCATGTTAAAGGCAGCTCCATCAAGAGAACTCTCTGCCTCCTTTAGAAACTGCTTACTGTTTATATAACTTGGGAAAGGGCAATGTGTGTGTTTCCTAATCCTCAGTCTGTTACGTTTCTAGTGAGTTCCATGAGCCTCCTGGACCTCCCATCTTCTCCTATCATGGAATGTTTGGATTTGGAGGAAATAGCTACACAGCACGGGGAGTGTCCCCTTCCCCAGTTCCATTCCAGGTAAAGGCTTTGAACTGGCAAGGGTTCAAAGGACCCCCGAGGTCAGCAGCTTAAGCATCTGCACGGAAAGTAGGTCTGAGGTACAGCCAGGATTTCCTGAAGCCAAGAGCGACATTTGTTGTAGGAAGGGCACATACGCATGTGTCCCACAGAGGAGATGCATCTAAAGATGCCAATGACCTAGGTGGACAGAGGCTCAGCTGGGTGACGTATAACCAGTAGCCAGGAACAAAGAACTATGTACCAGAGGGTTGGTGACCCTCCTCTGAACCTAGTGCGAGACTTGGCAATCAGGAAAGAATTTATGCAACCCTGGGGGATGTCTGAGTTCAGACTTGAGAGCATCAGGGGAAAATGTAGGTGGGATGCAGGTGAAAGTGCAAACTGGGGTGAAAAATCAGAAAACTAGGGAAATTGACATTCCTGGCATATAGGAGTTACTGAGGTGGTAGATGTACTTGGGAGACCTCAGAAGCATGATAGAATATGATGTTTTGGGGAGATGGGCCCAAACCCATCTCATGATGGATGAGAAGCTACAGCTGGTGGTGGTCCTTCCTGCTTTGTGAGGCCAGTAAAGGCACAGGTTCTGTTAAGACCTCTGGCTGTCTCCTCTCTGTTTACAGCCGTTAGTGGTAGATCATGTGACTTCCTGGATGCAAGAGCATAAAGAGCCCATGGTACCCAAGTCTTCATGATGCTTTGTTTACAGAAAGCCCCTACTAGACAGGAACTACAAATCATCATTCATTTAGGAACCCAACAATTCAAGTCACAAACACATACTTATCTATTGAATATATGTGTATATTCCTGTATATAGGGGTGTGTGTGTGTGTGTGTGTGTGTGTGTGTGAGTGCACATGCATGTGTGTGTACATTCATGTGGAGACTAGGAGGGCAGGGACAATCTTGGGTGTTGTTCCTCAGCAGCCATCCATCATTTAAAAGTCTATATAATTTTAATTACGTATATGGGTGAGGAGGTATGTGTACATGAGTGCAAGTGCCCACAGAAGCCAGAAGAAGGCGTCAGATCTCCCGGAGCTGGAGTTATAGATGGTTGTGGGCCACTTGATATGCGTGTTGGGAACTGAACCTGAGTCATAAGCAGTGAGTGCTCTTAACCATCGAGCCAACTCTCTAGTCCCAACCTCTGCTTTCTTCTGTTTTAGAGACTCTCTTCCCACTCCACAGGGTCCCCTCCTTCCTCTACTTCTTTCCTCCATGCAACCAGGTCAGCAAGGAGACTTCCATTCCAGCTCTTCCTTAGCCACATTTGTAGAAGCGACACCACTTTTGTGGGCAATTCTCTCAACCTCCCATTTCCGGAGACTCATGTAAGATGCTGTAAAAAAATATGTTATTAAAGCCCATGATTTTCTTCTTGCTACCACGAAAGATTTATTTTAAATGAGCAGCTTATAGAAAGACGGCTGTGTCAGCCAACCTCCTTGGAGCCCGGTTCTGGAAAGGAAGTTTCTCTGGTGTTAGCTTCGTTAAGGAGAAAGTGGAACAACAAAAAAAAGATAGAATCTGAGTTTCAGCTACACTGGCTCTCCACTGAGGCTTTTGATCATTATCCAGGAGGAACGGCTGCCAGCAAATCCAGGTAAGAGCATGGACTTAAGCTACATGTGGGTATCAGAGTTTCATGTGCAATGTTTAATACAGTGTGGAAAAACATCTCAGTGCTCCATTCCCTGCGGCTCTTTCAATTTTCTTTTTTAAATTTTTGGGTGTGTACACATGTATGTGGAGGTTGACGGTCAGGTGTCATGCCTCAGATACTCCCCAACCTTGTGTTTGGAGACAGGGTCTCTTACTGGCCTGGGGCTTAGATATTCAGCTAGAATGATTGGTCACTGAGGCCCAGGGATCCACTCACCTCTACCTTCCCAGTGCCACACCCAGTTTTTTGTGTAGTACAGAGGCTCACACTCGGGTCCTGGTGCTGATGAGGCAAACACTTCGCACTGGGTACCCTTAGCCCCCATCCCAACCAGGTGATAGTTCATCAGGCATTACTCAGGACAATTCAAAGGTGTGTGCTGAAAAGTGACAGGTGGACGGCGGAGTTCACAGTTGAATACCTGGAAAGCGATCCCACTACGGAATCCCTCTGTGTTTGTCACACTGCTTGCCTCTGCCTGAGCCCCTTGAGAGGTGGGGTTTCTCGGCCTCCCTCAGTTTCACGTTGGGAACCTGTGTCATATGCAGACAAGCGGGGGAATGTCGGGAGTTGGGGAAGGGCTTGCTGCAGTATTTCTGCTTATAAGTGGGTAAGAGGGCCCCGAGAGATGGCTTAGCAGGTCGGAGCATTTGATGATTTCCCTCAAAGATCCGAATTTGGATGCTAGCGCTGTATCCGGTGTCTCACAACCACCTGTAACTCCAGCTCTGGGGAAGGGGTGGGAAGCAAGGCTTCTGGCCTCCTCAGGCACATGCATTCATGTGCAAAAACCCACATGCAGACACACACCTACACACAATTAAAAATAATAATAAAAAACAAGTCTTTTTTTTTTTTAAAGTACACAAGAGTGTGTTCAGTGTGTTCTCTGAGCATTCAGAACTAAGAATTTAAATCATTCTCCACTGTAAGGTGCCCTGGGGCCTTGGAGCATCAGCTCACTTCTGTCTGAGACAGACAGGCACTTGATGAGCCGGGGGGCTGATATGGCAGAAAATGAGGGGCTCAGTATGGATGTGGGTGGGGTTGGTCGAGCACTTTCCAAGCAAGCGTGAAGCCCTGGGTACTATGTGCAACACTGTCAATCAATCAATCAAACAAACAAACAAACGAACAACAGATGTATGGGAACACAGCAATCAACTTGAAATCTTGCAGTAAGGCAAATCAATCAGGCTTGGTAGCC
The DNA here is from genome assembly GCA_902168325.1 of Peromyscus nudipes. NCBI lineage: Eukaryota > Metazoa > Chordata > Mammalia > Rodentia > Cricetidae > Peromyscus > Peromyscus nudipes. The sequence continues at coordinate 62,108 of CABHPH010001143.1, read as the reverse complement.
TATGCTTATCATCTCAGAACTCCAGGAACTGAGGCAGGAGGATCACAATGAATGTGGGGACAACCTGGGCTATACGGCGAGTTCCAAACCAGCCTGAGCTACAGGATGAATCTCTGTCTCAAAACAAAACAATTCTATAAAAAAAGAATCTGGAATACTTGGAATAAAGAAATGACAATGACAATAAGTTCTCATCTGTAAAATAAAAGAAAATAACGGGGAAGTCATGGCTAATGTGCAGACATAATTGAATCCATCAGTCAGTTTGAATCAGTGGGCACTGGAGGAATGGCGGAAACAGTGTGTCTGTAGGCAAACAGTAGAATGATGGATTTTAGGTTAGAGTCACGAGCAGACACTTCACCGTCTGGGTTAAGTGTGCCAAGCCAGAGTGTGCGGCCTTAAGAGACAGGGAAAGCAGAAGCCTCCTGGTGGAGAAATCTGGCCAATTGCTCAAAGCTTTCATGACTGGTGATAGGACATATCAGTGCTATCTAGCTCCTTCCATGACACCTCGAAAACACCAGCAGAGCTGTCAGGGGACCCACATTCAAGGGGCATAACCTTCTGTGAGGACGCCCAGGTTTCCTAAGATTTGATGTTTCCCTGGTGTGTGTTTTGGGCATCCTTGTGGAAGATAAGTTGAACGTACAATTGAGCATTTATTTCAAGACTGCTAATATGTCTGTTTTTTTATGCCAGGCCTACCCTGTGTGCATTTGTGTCGCTCTCAGACGCATTAAACAATCAGGAAGGGTGCTTTGTTCTTCCTCAGGATGGTTCTGACTATTCACAGCCCTTTGTGGTTCCGTATGACTCTTTAAAACCTGGGTAGGCACCCACGGAAGAGTGAAATTGGGCTCTTATCTTACACTCTACAAAAAAAAATCAACTCAAAATAGATTAAAGACTTAACCTAATACTGGAAGCCCTGTAATTCCCAGAAGAACACAAAGGAGAAATCTCCATGACAGTGGTCTAGACAGTGATTTCATGGATATGACCCCAAAACTCCAGCCAACAACAGCAAAATGTAGACGAAGGGATTATATCGAACAAAGAGCTCCTGCCCAGCAAGAGAATCAGATCAACAGCAACTGGGGTAGCTCATAAGGGGCAATGGTGGTATTTGTTAATTGTGTATCAGATATGAAGTCAATTCATGAAATATACGTAGGACTGCTCATGTTCAGTAGCCAAAACAAACAAGAAATAAAAGCTGCTCACTAATTCCCAATTTTAAAAATCCATCTGAATATTTAAATAGACATTCATCCACAAAAGACATACCAACAGCCAACAGGTACATGGGAAGATGTTCATCACTGATGGACAGGGGAAGGAAAATCAAAGCCATGGTGAGAAGCCACTTTGCTCCTGCTGTTAGGATGTAAAGTAGGAAGTAGAGAAGTAAAAGTGGAGGAGAGGTAGAAAGGAAAAGGAAGAGGGAGGAGAGAAAAGGAAGAGACAAGAAAGAAAGGGAAGGAGGGGGTGGAAAGGGGTGGGTGGGGGAGGAAAGAGAGGGGAGGGGTAGGAAGGGGTGGGAAAGAGTGGACGAGATGGGAAGGGAGATTACAGTAAGTATGGAAATGAGTCAGAAGGAAAGGAAAGGGGAAAACAAATCATTAATGTCAGGGTGTAAAGAAAACAATTTTTACTTTCAAACCTCATGCAGCCACTAATCAAAACAGAATGGAAACTCCTCAAAAAAAAATCTCAAAATAGAACTCTTGGGCATTGATGCAAGATCATTGACATTAACACCTGGGAAAAAGGTTGACACCCCCATATTCCATCCACAATGGTCATAGTAGCCAAGACCTGAAACAGCATGGATCTCCACCAATGGATGTGTGGATAAGCAAAGCGTGGTACAGCTATGTCATGGCATATTATTTAGCCATGAAAGGAAGGAAAATCCTGCCACGTGTGGGAACAAGATGAACCTTGAGACACTGAGGCGCGTGACATGCTAATCACAGAACAAACAGTGTCTGAGTACTTAGAGGAAGTGTCTGGAACACATGGGCACCAGCAAGCAGGGTGATAGCAGCCAGGGCTCCATAGAGGGAAATTAGGAGTGTTGGGATATGTACAAATTTCAGTCATGCAAGCTGAGTAAATCTTAGGAGCACGCTGCGATACTGAGCTTGTAGCTATGGCAACAAAGGGTGCACAGGCTGAGGGTAAAGGGCACATGCTTAGTTCTTGTCTCAGTGAGGAAAGGAAACAACAAGAAGACCAATGTAGATTCAACCAAAGCCAAAAATGAGGGACAATCTACAAAACAATTGGATGGTATTCATTAAGGAAAAAAATGGGGGGGGGGGGGGGGGGGAGGTGTGAGAGAGAGAGCTCAGTGGTTAAGAGTCCTTGCTGATCTTGCAGAAGATCAAGGTTTGGTTCCCAGTATCCACATGGTGGCTCACAACCTCCAGCATCAGGGGAATCTGATGCCTTTTTTTGGCCTTCATGTGTGGTGTACTCATGTACACATACTCCTGACCTCTATAGAAAATTTAAAAATAATAAATTCTAAAAATAAGAGAAAAAAATGTCCTTCGAAAACGAAGAATGCAAGGGCAGTTGGGGTGATTTGGGACAATGGGGTAACCTTGAATTGTATCCTTCACATCAGAAAGGGTTGTTAGTGAATCATATTGGGGTTCAAATAGATACCTACACATGTAAAGGTTAATATCAATGTATATGTATTTTCTGGTTTGTAGTTATACCAAATAATATTAAAATAACATAACATAAAATATTAATATAACATTCCTATTTAGGAAAACAGTAAAAAAATGACTATGGGAAGTCTTACTATTATTTTGTGATGTATATACATATTACGAAGATTGTTTATTTTTATTTTATGCATACAAGTGTTTTGTCTGCATGTGTGTCTATGCACCACACGCATGCAGTGCCCACAGAGGCCAGAAGAGGGTGTATGATTCCCCTGGAACTGGAGTTGAGGAAGGTTGTGAACTGCCATGTGGGTGGGTACTGGGAATCAAACCCCATCCTCTGCAAGAGCAGCCTGGGCTCTTAACCACTGAGCCACATCTCCAGCCCTTATGATGTCCATGTAAGCCTCAACTTCTTCAGAATGAAGAGTGAGCAAGCCACAGAGTCAGGGTATCTTTTCCTCTCCATCTCCCTTCCAGGCTGGTCTTGGAAACCAGGTATTGAGACAAGGACACCATGAGACAAGAAACCCTGAGCCTTTGAGTTATGGTAGCAACCAGTGTCATAGCCAGCCTCGTATAAACGTTGTCACAGGAGTGAGAAGCTAAGATCTGGAAGGTTGGGCTATTCTGATGAGCATACCCCAGGGCAGCTAACAGCAAGAAGCTGGTTCCATGTGTTCAGACCTGAATGGGTTGGCAATTACTGTTGAAAAAAAAAATCACATTGCAAAACAAAAAGCTGCAAAAAGAATCCATTTATGTTGAAATAAAAATACAGAATACAGGGTTTGTGTGCATATAGAGGTCAGAGGGCAACTGACATGAATTGGTTCTCTCCTTCCGCTATGTGAGTCCCAGGGACTGAACTCAGGCCATCAGGCTTGGTGGCAGGCGCCTTTAATTGCTGAGCCGTCTCTCTGACTCTCAAGCTGTATTTTGAGAAAGAATCTAACACTGAAGCTGGAACTCCCCGATTCCCTGTTTTTCCAGCAAGCCGCTGGGATCCACCTGTCTCTACCTCCCCAGGGCTGGGGTTCCAGGTGCACACTTTGAGACAGATGGTTTGTGGGCATGGGTGTGCATTAAAGGGTGGGAGAAGAAGGAAGAGTGTGTTCAACCTGAAATTATGCCATTTCTGGTGAGGTGGGGACTTAAAGAGGTGGCATAGAAGCCTCAACTGTATTACGTTAAACATGGTAATACATTCAGCAGTAATTTGTATAATTAAAACTCACAATAAAAGCAGGCAGTGTATTAAATCAATGACCTCTACTAAACGCTTTGTAAACCCAGGGCAAAAAAAAAAAAAAAAAGAGACATTTTCAATATAAACCTTTCTAATTTGGTAAGTCCCCATTTGCTACTCATTAGCTAATAAAGTTTCATTTCTCTGTAGATCTGAGTCCAGAGTCAGCGCTGAAGGTAGGAATTGAATAAAATTCATAACTCTTAACATTTTCCCTTAAATTGCACCCAAAGTGCAGTGCACATGGTTTAATGTGGTCAATGCAAGAGAAAAAAATTGCTTTTCACAGACTTGAATGCTAACATGCCATTAGGCTGACATAGAGTGAAACCAGACAGATGCAGGCATCAAGTTAAAAACCTTTGTGATGTCTGCTTGACTCTAAACTCCCTGCTAGTCAGTGTGCATGGTGGGAGACACATGCCCGCAGGGTTTGCTGTGTTTTCTTTGAAAATCATGCACCTCTGATTTTGGTTTGCACTGATGAGACCATGGGCCTCTAGGATGGGAGAAGGGGGAACAAAAAACCCCCAGCTTGAGGGTTTTTTTTTGTATGGCTTTTTGTCCCCAGCAATAGGCAGTAAGTCTCCATCTCCTTGTGCTCTTTGTTCCCAGCAGTCAGTTTCTCTTTCTCTGCAATGTAGCCCGTTCACAACGCAGTGGGTCTCTATGCACTGTCCCATCACACAGAGCAGAGGAGGTTGGGGCCCCCACTCTTACTCCAGACAGGGAACACGTGGTGCATTTTCATTCTTGTGGACAGAGGCAGAGACCTAATCCCAGCTATAGAGAGGTGTATGAGCACCTTTAAATCAGTGGGTAAGGGGAGTGTGGGCAATCTCCTGGTAGGACACCCTAAAGCCAAATGAAACCCTAGACTCCTTAGGGTCCATGGCCTTCCCAGCTCTAGGCCTCTTACCTACCAGGGAGCCTGTATCATTTGCCATTTGACACTTTGACCTTACCCTGTCCTGTTTGTCCATCTTCTAATTCTTTAACTCATGGAGAACAAGAACTCACCAGCTAACCAGTCTCTATAATGGATGTGTCCATTATCGGAGTGTGAGATCAAAGAACCAAGGACCTCCTTCCTAGGGTTCCATCCTAAAGGCAGCTTGTGGGTTAAACATGACTACGACACACAATGAGGCGTGTGTCAGACAAGTAGCTACCTGTGCACGCTGGCCCGCAGGCTCTCATACTATCCCAAGCACCAGTGACACATTTCCGAGTCTATGTGGGCATCCTGGCCCTCCTTTATTCTAAACTTCTACAGCTCCTGGACTTCCCTTCCCCCAGCTTCCCATTTCTCCTTATAGCCCTGCTATTTCAGCTACGCTCTCCTGGTCCTCTCTTTTGCACTCCGTCTTTTCATCTTCATCTTTTGCTCCCCATCTCCTTTTCTCTCTCTGCTCTGCTCATGCTTCTCTTATGATCAGATGTAGTCTGCTGGACATGTTTGGTCTACTATTTTCTCTCTGCTCTTGGACTCTTCTAGATGCCGCTGGCTGTTCTCTCTGTCTACAATGAAAATCTCCCCCTTAACCATACCTTGGAGTGGTCATGTCATCAGTTTATAGCCTGTGTCTGTTTAGAACATTTCTGTTTTGCTCTTCCTTGCAAAGACCTCCAGGACTACACTCCTCTCCGCCCTGTCCTGTCCTGTCCTGTCCTGGGTGGCTATGTGTCTCACCCTGAGCTACTAGGCTGCCACTGAAAACCCTCACACCCCCATCTTGGATGAGCCGATGTTCAATACAAGCCTGTAGTATAGTAATTTCCTTTGAACTGGAACAGTCCCTCTGAAAAGGTGGCTCAGTAGTTAAAGCACTTTCTGGGTAAACATGATGCCCCATCTAGAATTCCAGCCTAGAAAGATGAAGGTGGTGGTGGTGGTGGTGGTGGTGATGGGGTCTTGTCCACAGAGCAAGCTGGCTAGAAAGTTTGGCCACATCAGTGAGCTCTGGGTTTGACTGAGAGACACTGTCTCAGTGAACACGATGGAACGAACCACCGGGGATGATTCCTGAACACTAACCTCAGGCTTCCACATGTACAAAACCATATGTGCACAGGCACCCCACCATACACACATGCACCCCATCCATGCAAAGAATATATATGCACACAACACACACACACACACACACACACACACACACACACACACACACAAAGGGGATAGGGGTGGAGCTATTCAGAAGGTTCATAAGCCAAGGTGTATAAGCTGTGAACAGTCACCGGACGCAGGAGGCTGTCTCTGGAGGAATGCCTGCAAGTTGCATAGTTGTCACCCAGGCCTGAGTGGGCTTGGCGGTAGGTCCCTAGGAAACTCACTGGGTCACCATGCTAAGACCTGGGTGGAAACGTTTCTCTGGCTGTCACGGGTGCCCTATCTTGAGTGATGGATGTCTTCCCGGGAAAAGTCACACACTATGCCCATTCCTTTCGAAGCAACATGGGGACTGTGGAAGTAGATGGCTGGACGCTCTGAAGACACTGGCTGTGGAGTTAGAATCCAGACTCTCCAGAGTGGGTCACTTGGACCTCTGGTAGCACATGGTTCAGTTTCCTCCAGCCTCTGGGGTCCTCCTAGTTCCCTCTGGGTTGGGGTATCCTGTTGGTGGGGCTGGGAGTGGGGAAGCTTTCCCAGAACTGGTCTGAGCTGGTGTGAGGCTGACAACCAGACCACAGAAAGTCAATGGAAATAAAGCCTTAACCTTGATCTGAGTGGAAGCTGGGAAGTCAGGGAAGGGCACAGCAGTCATTAAATTTACAGGTAGGAGACAAGAGGACTTGAGATGAGGAATAAAAAGACAAAGAGATCGTGGGTTTGAAGAAGAGAGGCCACGACCCAAGCCAGAAGGTTACCGGAGGTGAAACGCGAGCTGTTTAAGGTGAACGCACAGCGCCACCTATGGCAGAGGGGAGTACTGCAGCTGATGCGGCTGGGCAAGCTCACCTTGTTAGATGAGGTCCATGAGGTCCCGCTGTAAGAATGTTTAATTAGCTTCCACTTTCATATGGACCTGCCCTTTTCATTGCCTCCTGATGACTTAACAAAATAAACTGACTCTCATCTGTAGGTGTGAATTAAATCTTCCTTCCTGCTGTGATGACAGAGAGCTTAGGATCTGTGGTGACTTCCACAGTACAGCATGTACGTGGCCTGCCGCCTGCAGAGGAACAGTGGAGGAATTCACTTCCTCCCTACCAGCCTGCCTGGATCCTGGTACTGGGGTAACCAGAGGCCCCCTGAGGAGAGGGAACCAGGCCAGTCCCTCTTGCTAATCAAGGTATTCGTGTGAGGCAAACAGATCAAATCTATCCTTTAAGGGGAGTTATTTAACCACAGAGGAAAGAGACCAACATATGGCAACCACAGCCATGAGCATCTCAGCTCAGTCCCAAATGAGTGAGTCGGATCTCTGGCTCCTGACCCATCGCCCATGCTGTGAGTGGATGAGCATGGATGTGTGTGTGTGTGTGTGTGTGTGTGTGTGTGTGTGT
>CABHPH010001143.1:0-54559 GCA_902168325.1 Peromyscus nudipes | reverse complement strand
TGTGTGTGTGTGTGTGTGTGTGTGTGTTTACCTGGAAAGTCTAAGAGATACTGTGAAGATATTTACACACACACACACATACACACACACACACACACACACACACACACACACACACACACCAGCCATCCTGGAGACAGAACCTTGAGGAAAGAACTAGGGCCTTGAGCATGCTAAGCAAGCACCTTACCATACCCTTTAAAAAAAAAAGATTTATTTTTCTTTGTGTGTGCATGTCTATGTGTGTGTCTGTGTACATATGTCTGTGTCTCTCTGTGCATATATGTGTGTATGTGTGTGCCTGTATTTCTGTGTGCATATGTATGTATGTGTGTCCATGTGTATGTATGTGTTTGTGTCTCTGTGTGTATGTAAGTGGGTGTGCCTGTGTGTCTGTGTGTGTGTATGCCACATGTATGCAGGTTCCCAAAGAAGCCAGAGAGGGCAAGGGCATCAAATACCCTGGAGTTGGAGTTAAATGTCATTGTGAACTGTCCTACTGGAGTGCTGGGATCTGACCTCAGGTCCTCCGAGGAGCAGTAGCAAATGGATCCTAACTGCTGAGCCATCTCTCCAGCCCTGAACTAGCCCCCTCTTAAATTAATCTTTTTCCTCCATTTGATTATTTTGTATGGAGAGGGGTGTACATACCACAGCAAACATGTGGAGGTCTGAAGACAACTTGCACGAGTCAGTTCTCACCTACTGTGTGGGTCACAGGGATCAAATTGAAGCCATCTGAGTAAGTGACATGCCTTTTCCATGGAGCTAACTCTCTGGCCCATTATCCCTTTTCAAATTTTTGGTTTTTTAATTTTTGGTTACTAAGTTTTCTAAGACGGCTTTGAACTGGTGATCATCCTGTCTCCAAGTAGCTGGGGTACAGGCATGGACCATCACATAGGGCTAAGAAATAATTATTATTAATATACTACAATCATCAGGAATGCACACACACACACACACACACACACACACACATACACACACACCCCTTATCATTCCTCTGCATGGGGGTGAGGTGTGAGGGTGGAAAGCAGAGAAGAAAGCAAAAAGGACCTGTTGTGGAATGTTACTTTAACTGGGCAAAGCTGTGTTACATTTGTTTATGCTGCATTTGTTTAACTAGGTAAAGATGTGTCGTTGTTTTGCATTGCCTGCCTAAAGCACCTGACTGGTCTCATTAAAAAGCTGAACAGCCAATAGCTAGGCGGTAGAGGGATAGGTGGGGCTGGCAGGCAGAGAGAATGAATAAGAGGAGAAATCTAGGCTGGAGGAGGGAAGAGGACAAGGGAGAAAGAGAGGGAGATGCCAGATAGACGGGCACAGAAGAAGACATACAGAAAGAAAGAAAGGTAAAAAGGCCCAAGGCAAAAGATCGACGAAGAGAAACAGCTGAAATTAAGCTATAAGAACTAGTGGAACAAGCATAAGATAAGGCCGAGCAATCGTAACGAATAATAAGTCCCCATGTCATGATTCGGGAGCTGGTTGGTGGCCCAGGAGAAAGCCTACTACAAGGACCATTTCCTGGGTTTTGTTTCCAAAGATGGGGACTATAATGGAAGAGAAAAGAAAAAGGATCTGGGAATCATTGCAAGACCTGGGGAGGACTCAGCAACAGTAGCAACTAACCAACTTGCTCCTTTGGTCCTCAAGCTCCAAGGAGGGTGGGGCTGTGGGTACGGAGTGGAGTGGTCGCCTCTCAGCACAAGCCTGGTAGAACCAAGATCTGCCAAGAGGACCCTGTTATCTGCTGCTTGAGAAGGTTCCCAGAGATGTGGGAGGAGGGTCTCCTGGGAGCAGAGCTGAAGTCATGTGTGAAATGAACTATACGAAACATCTTTATCTCCTGCATCCCAGGCCAGTGAAGAGGCTGTGGGAAGATGCTTGAGGGCCCCAGAGTCACTGGCAAGTAGCCAAGAAAGCCTGAGCCTAAAAGGAGACTCTACCACGGAGTATGCTCCGCACCTTCAGCCTAAGTGTGGAGAAGAGAGGCCCAGTTGGATTCCCGCATTGGGATAAACAGAAGTCAGAGAGCAGGACGGGAGCCTCAGAGGCTGCTCATACGAGCACACTGTCTGTTGTCACATGTGTCCAGCTCCACAGGCTGTAGGAGTGTGTTACGGGGCTTCCCAGGACATAAATACACCTCAATAAGAAAAAAGGGAGGTAGAATCTTATAGGACAGGAGTTGGAGGTGGGGTAGGGCTATGCCTCAGTTAGTAGAGCACTTGCCAAGCGTATCTGAGGCCCTGGGTTCATATTCAGCACTACATAAACCAGGCATGATGGTAGATGCCACTTATCTTGGCACTGGGGAGGTGGAGGCAGTAGGATCAGAAGTTGAAGGTCATCCTCAGCTACACAGTGAGTTGGAGGCTAACCTGGGCTACTTGAGAGCTCAAATTAAAAAAAAAACTGCTAAGTTACTAATACTAATAAAAAAATGCCTTCTTGTGTTTTTATGTTCATGGTGGCTCAGGATATGTATGGATCATGAACAGGTGATGTGTGTGGGTTTTAAGGCCACTGTGAAGCCTGAAAGAGAGCCAGTCAGCTGCCTGCCCTGGGGTCTGGGTGATGAGGGGTTTTTCCCACAAGGAGGTGCAGCAGGACCCCTCCACGGGGGGGGGGGCCTGCAGAAATCCCAGGCTCAGATAAGGGGGCCCTATGCTGCTCAGATGGCATCTGCTCACCTCTCCCTCCCATGGCAGCAAAACTTCAGTCTAATGACTGACGGATGATAAGGCCTGAAAGAGGGACTCGGGAGCAGAGAAAGTTCTTGATGAGTTAGAACCAGTTTCCAGGTTCCCAGACCTACCTCACACTCCTGATTTCCAAGAGGCTTGGAGACCTGGGCCCTAAGCATCCCTATTTTCTATATTTTGTGTGTGTGTGTGTGTGTGTGTGTGTGTGTGTGTGTGAGAGAGAGAGAGAGAGAGAGAGAGAGAGAGAGATACCCGTGTGGAGACCAAAGGTTACTCCCTGATGCCATCCCTCCTTGGGCAATGTCCACCTTGTTTTTTGAGACAAGGTCTCTCACTGGGACCTGAAAGTCACTTATTAGGCCAGACAGACTGGCTAGAGAGACCCCAGGACTCCTCCTGTCTCCTCCTCGCCAGTGCTGAGTTACTATACACTGGCTTTTATGTGGGGGCTGTGGGTAGAACTCGGGTCCTCAAGCACTCTACTGACTGACCCTCTTTACTCTGTTTTTAAATCACTGGATGCCACCACTCCTCTGCCCCGTGTATTCAGTCACCCAATAAAAATCTACTCTTAATGCCTGTGGAAATCTATTCTGTGATTGTTTCTTTTTCCCCACTTCTGTTTGGTGGGATTTTTGGAGAAAAAAAAATCCACCCCTTACCACGGTGATGGTTTGCCAAACTGTGTACTCAAACATTCCTTGGATGTTTCTGTTGGATACTTTCAGCTGAGATAAGCACTTACAACAGTGAACTTCGAATAAAGGGCAGCCCAGTCATAATATGGATGGGGGATAGCTCTCCTTAGGCCAGTTGAGGTCCTAATTAGAAGGGAGAAAAAGCACCTCCAAAGCACGATTCCCTGGCAGACCGTTCTCAGACTCATGTGCAACATCAGCTCTTTCTGGTCTTTGGGGGGTGACTTTTGAACTCTGGAACACTTGCCCCCAAGTCTGCAGCCTCCCAGTCCTCACTGCAAAGCCTGGGGTTGCCATAGCACCTGGGGTCAGTAGGGGTCCTAATTAGAAGCAGAACAACTGAACTGTGCCTCCAAAGCTCTGCAGACCCTAGAGTTGCCCACTTCTGTTGTGGTGTGAGCCAACTGCCCCTGCCCTCACCCCACACATTCTCCAGCTGCTTCTCCGGAGATCTCTGACACAGCTGTAGTTGTTAAACTCCGTGACCTTCTCTCCTTAAACGCAACTCTATATCCAATAACAAGAATCCTCTCTCTCCATGACTCTCCATGGTTTAGGAGGCCTCAGACACATCTACTAACTTACACTTGCCTATGATGTTGCAGACATGCCAGGCATGGTGGAAAGATTACAAAGGGCAAAGGCAGGGTGGGCAGCTAAGGACAGATCTGTTTTTACGAGAGCTGACTCTCTGATCACAACTCTGGCACCTTTGTGTTACACTCTTCAACAGTGGTTCTCAACCTGTGGGTCGTGACCTCTTTCGAGTGGAACAACCCTTTCACAGGGGTCACCTAAGACCATTAGAAAACACCGGTATTTACGTTATGATTCATAACAGTAGCAAATTATAGTCACGAAGTAGCAATGAAAATAATTTTTAGCCTGGAGGGGTCACCACAACATGAGGAACTGTATTAAAGAGTAGCAATATTAGGAATATTCCTAGAAGGAATAGGAGGTTTTGGGGTATAATAAGAGACAACTGTGCTGGCCTTGGCATTTAAAAATGTATCTATTATTTGGGGCATGGGGGTCAGTACATACATATGTGCCCTGAGGCTCATGTGGAGATCAGAGGACAACTTGTGGGAGTCGATTCTCCTTCCACTATGTCAGTTTCGGGGATTGAACTCAGGACATTGAGTTTGGTAGCAAGCATCCTTACACAGTGAGCTACCTCACCTGGTCCATCATTTTTATTTTTAAGACCAGCAGATAACATAGATGCCTCTGATCATAGTTTCTATGTCTAAGTGGCTACCAGTCTGGATAAAGCCAGTTCCCTGCCCCTTCCTCAATATGGCCTAGAGGGTCTCTGCACACAAGGTGAGCAAGGTCCCTGCTTTTTCTAATGTGGTCATGCAAAGCAGCTCAACCTGTGCCCCCAAAGCAGAGCCTGGTGAAGAAGTCATGTGCTCATCCAACATGTGGAGGATGCTAGCCCTGGAGGAGGAAGAAGGGGAAAGAAATGGGGCCTGCAGAGAACCAACACATGTGTGGGATGCTGGACTCACTACCATGGGTGGAGAGTGAGAGATGGACCGAGCTGGATCTGTGTATGCAATGCTGGGCTCACTGGCTAGTGAATCTTTCAGAGAACCAGACCACATAGGCCCTGGGTGGGGCTGAGCCTAGCTTTTCCCTGCTTTCGAGAAGCATGCGTGCTTGGCTAGAAAAAGTTTTCTGTTGAGAATTAAAGCCCTGGGACGGGAAGCATGGACAGAGGGGACACCTGCTTCAGGGTCCCAACGAAGTCGTTAGCATCAACGGGATGTAGTTTCCCTGGCAACAGCTGAAGATGGGAAGCTAGCCAAAGGCCGTGAAACCAAGTGTGGCTTGAGAGGATAAGAACGGAGTAAACGGAACGTGAATTCCTCAGCCCCATTTTCTCACAGGCCATCCTGGGTGACTTTAGCCTGGATGACTCTCACAGCAGGTTCAGGGCAAAGGTTCACAGCAAGCAGCAGAACGACACTTTAGGTAATTTAGCTGATGCAGGGATTTACAGGGAAGGCACGTGGAATACTCACTCCCGGATCAAAAGAATCTCACGGAAGGTAAGTCTCAAAAGGGCACGGACAGTGCATGAAGAGCAGTTGGGCAGCCTAAGCTCACGCCTCTCTGCCTTAGTGAGAATTAGCTTCAAAGGCTTCCTGGTGCAATGGTTTTCCCGTCAAGTTAAAAATTATCGGCAGCCTGAATAGTTTAACTCACATGACGAGTTTCCCAGCCATGGTGGTTCAGCTGAAGCCGGGGTGCAGGACGGTGGGAGGTAGACGATGTTTCCTTTAACATCCTGCATCAGCATGGGTAAGAGATGCTGTGCCGGGAAACAAGCATCCCCGTAGTCTTAGAGCTCGAGCTGAGGAGCATGTCCCTTGTACATTCCAGATTTCATCTACAGCCTGAGACCAGGACTACAGAAGCAGCCAGTACAGTTGAGCATCTTTAGATACTCAAATTTCCCTGCAGGATTCTGCCCAGGCAACCAAGTGTTCTTTCAGTAAGAACAAGTCAATTGACTCTAGTCAAACCAGAAAGCAAAAAGCAAAAGGAGTCTCCCAAGAACAATACAAATTACTGTCACTCACACCCAGGGCAGCGGGTCATTTCCCAGGGGATGACAAGGGACAAACCAGGCAGACACAGTGATCTATTATAAGTAGTGTCTATTTTAAGTAGTGCTCAACTCGAGGAGGACCAGAGTATCTCAGGCTTTTGGAGTTCAAGCTCACCAATGGCTCACCTGGGGACATTCCTAAAGAATTCTTTACATCTTGTTATATTTGAGAGTTAAGCCTTGTTGTTTTTTTTAATTTGCTTATTTTTTTTTTAAATTTATGTGTATTTGTATGAGCATGTGCCATGTTGGGTGCCTTCAGGGGCCAGAAGAGGGCATCAGACTCCTCTGAAGCTCGAGTGACAAGCAGTTGTGAGCTGCCTGATGTGAGTGCCAGGAATTGAACCCGAGTCCTCTGTAAGAGCAGTGCCCATTAACCTTAGAGCCATTTCTCCAGGCTCCACATCTATACTGTTAGGAGACCAACAGTGCTCCTCAGGAGGAGACTGGCTTATTTATTTATTTATTTATTTATTTATTTATTTATTTATTTATTTATTTATTTATTTTTGGTTTTTCGAGACAGGGTTTCTCTGTGTAGCTTTGGAGCCTGTCCTGGAGCTTGCTCTGTAGGCCAGGCTGGCCTCGAACTCACAGAGATCCGCCTGCCTCTGCCTCCCGAGTGCTGGGATTAAAGGTGTGCGCCACCACCACCCAGAGGTCATTTTTTTTTAAGTCAATTTCAGCTAGACCCTGGGTGACTCCAGTAAGAAAGTTCCTTTACAGGGGTCATTGTCAAGAGCACCTGTGGTAGGGCAAAGTCCTCCAGCGTAACCCCAAAACGCCCATACCCAAAGCCCAGGACCCTGGGAACGTTGGCTTCCATAGTAAAGGGACACTGTGGTGGTGGTGGGGATGTGTGATGCCATACCCTTAATGCTGTGTGTGTAAGAGCCTGTGTGCTCTCAGAGAAGAGCGTCACCATGCTGGCTACGGGGAGATGAGGGTAGGAGAAAGATTGACGAGATGTAGGGAGGGGACCAGAATGGATGGAAGCAGCCTCTAGATTTGGAAAAGACAGAAGGATTGCCAGAAGCAACAAGACTCAGGCAACACTCGTATTTCCTACTTCCCATCTCCAAGGTATATACTGACTTGGTACAGTAGCCTCGGGACATACGGTGTTCATGTGTGAGCTCTTCAGCTGGACAGGTGAGCATACTTCTGTCCCTGGTGGCAGCCACTGAGGTGACATCAGATGTCTTTTTACCTTAGCGTGTCAACGGCGGCCCTGTTTTTATGACTCCCGGGATCTTTCCTTTTATGGGGTTAACTGGTCGACAACTGGCCTGGCTCCCTGGGTTAATAGCTTTTCTGCACATGAACTGGCATCTGGAGTTCCAGGCTTAGGCTGCACACTCCTCATGTATACTGTACAACGGGGCTGAAATTCTCAACATCTCCTCCAGAGGACGCGACCCACCCCCCAGCACGTTTTGAAATCCTCCTACCCCCCACCCCCACCCCCCACGGAACAGCTGTCATTCTTCACGTCGTTGTGCCCAAACTCCAAATGTGCAGACACTCACAAAAGATGAGGTGTGAAGTTTTATTTCTTTTTTTTCATTTTGCCACCTTTTCTGTCAACCTTTTAAGTACTAAAGATATCTTGGTGTGTATGTGTGTATGTGTGCGTGTGTGCGTGTGCCTGTGAGTCTAATTTTGATTTTTGAAAAGCACAAGGAAAGTGTGTGAGGTTTGAAGTTTGCCTCTGAAAATGATTAAGCAGGCTGGGAAGCAGCTGGGTAAGATGCCTCACTGAAGACGTAGGCTCAGCTTTGTGGCGTAAAAGGCTCACAGAAAAGATTCACCTCTGCTGTTTCAGAGTGGCGGTGAGAACATTCTGGGAATGGCATTGTGTCCACTTCCTGTCCCTCTCAGCAGTGAACTAAACCTAGTGTCAGGAAAGAACTTAACATGCTATTTTATTATTAATGGTATCTGTAGATTCCATGAAGCGGGGAGGGGGGGCATCGCTGTGGACTGTCGCCCACAGAATATTCTCTGAACTTCCCTAGTTCACTGTAAACAAGTCCTTAAATTGTTTGGGGACCAATGTGAACTCTGGAGAAAAATCAATCAATCCAATGTAAAGCAGTTAAAACATACACACACACTCTCTCTCTTTCTCTCTCTCTCTGAGTGTGTGTGTGTGTTTGTGTGTGTGTGTGTATGTGTGTGTGTGAGTGTACAGGTGTGCTTACTTGCAGGTACATGTGCACGTGTGCACTTGTGTGTGAAGGCCAGAGAAGGGAGGACCATGGGGAACAGGGGGATATGCTCAAAGTACATTATATGGTTATATAAAAACAGCCTTATTATATAGTATACATATATATACATATATGTATATATATATACTTACCTATTATATATGTATGTATCAGAGAAAAATTAACACAAACTCAAAATTCACTCCAAAAAAGTTGAAGAAAGATGGTCCAAACCTGGAGAATTCTTCTGTAAGAATCAGTGATTCACAAAAGTTCCCTCCCCC
Source organism: Peromyscus nudipes (assembly GCA_902168325.1). Lineage (NCBI taxonomy): Eukaryota > Metazoa > Chordata > Mammalia > Rodentia > Cricetidae > Peromyscus > Peromyscus nudipes. The sequence continues at coordinate 46,030 of CABHPH010001143.1, read as the reverse complement.
AACACTTGCCTCTGATTTGGGGGAAACGGAGGCTGGGCTGAGTTTCAAGGGTCCCTGTGCTGCTGTCTCTCTGAAGGTATCACAAGAGGGTCTTGTGCAACACTGGAGAGAAAGACCTCAGATCCTACATTGGTTTCCAGGGGATATGGGGAGGGAAATGGGTGTAAGGGATGGACGAGGGCAAGGCCACGTGTGGAGACCTGAGTTCTGAGCCTAGAACCCACATAGAACAGCAGACACAATAACACACACAATCCCAGCAATGATGAGACTGGAGGCAGAGACAGGAGGAAAGCTGTGGCATGCTGGTCTACTTGGTGAAGTTCCAGGCCAATGAGAGAGCCTGTCTCAAACCAAAAGTTCTGAGGAACAACATCCAGGAATGACCTCTGATACACAGAGGTGGGGGGGGGAGGGAGGAGAGGAGAGAAAGAGAGGAAGGAGAGCCACAGCATGTTAAGAGCTCAAGATCTAGCTCTAGATATTAGAGTTTCAGACTTGCTTCCAAACCTCTCTGAGCCTCAGTTTCCCCATCTTTAATATGGAGCCAATCACAGCAAAACCCCTGGGGACTCTCCTGGGGACTCACCAGGTCAGCTCTTGCAGAGCCCTGTGTGGGTGCAGTGTATAGTAAGAGTCCATCTGCCTTTGCTATTATTAGTATAAATAAATATTAATTTGCATCAAATTATAGATAGGAGAGAGATCATAATTAGAGGCATAAAAGAAGACGTGTTATAATTTCTCTGGAAAATATAGAGGCTTCTGGAAATAAAGCCTTCTACACACGCAGCTTCAGGAGCGTGGAGCTCGGAGGCTCACCCACCCGCCAGCTGTCAGGGATGGGTTTAACTCAGGGAAGTGTTCTCAAAAGCCGTTCTCTTTTCCCTGACAATCTTATCCCAGGGCCACCCAGCAGAGATGATGCCCTGCTTATTATAACTGTATTGTAAACAAGGCCTGGGGTTTACATAACACCCTAGCCACTGACAGAGAGAAAGCACCGCTAAGTGTTGTACTTAGGTCTGTTTGTACAAGGTTGGTGCAAAAATGGGGAGGCTTTGGCAATAGTCTGTTTACAGACAAGAAGATTAGAAGAAAATCAAGTGGTCCCTTCATGCGTCCCCGCCAGAGAAGTCCTGTCCACAAACAACAGGGCAGCCTGCATTATGTTGTCTGAATGAACAAGTTTGGGCTCTTTGCTTTGATTCCATCTCCTCCTTCAACAGAACAGAATTAATATCAGGACTCCAGAGATGGGTCCATTGGTAAAACGCTTGTGGAATAAGCTGGAAGACCCCAGCACCCAGGCAAAACCTGGGCATGGTAGGGCTTGTACCTATTACCCTTACCCTAGTATAGTGAAGAAGACAGACAAGCCCCGGAGGTTCCCTGGCTAGCCAGATTAGCTGAAAACGGGCTATCAAACTAAGCTGGAAAAGTGACAGAGGAAGACACCTGGTGCTGAACTCTGGCCTTCACATACACATTTAACATTTGTGCATGCCCCTCCACCAAGGAACATGCACCAAAGCAATCAGTGGTACAATTCACAGGTTACGTGGCTTGTGTCAAAATGAATACCCTGAAATAACAGCAGACATTGGCTGTCACGCTTGGAAACTAAGAGCCTCACTGGAGACAGGAATCCACATCAAAGAAAGCCCGGGGTACATTCCTTCCCAGTTCCCCTCATGTGGAAAATGAGCATTATTTACAGTTCTGGACATGGCCTGGAGCAGACAGCCTCTGAGGCTGGTTAACTTGGCATTTCATGTTCTCCAGCAGAGTGGTTTTTAAGCATAAACTCGTGCTGGGTTCCATAGCTCACCTGCCTGGGAGATGATGTAAGGAAGAGAGCAAGGAAACGTCACAACAGTGGGGACAGCCAGGGCTAAGCTGAGGCAGGCTGCGGACGTGGCAATGGACACCCTCCTGACAAGGTGAAGGCAGTTATGGAACCAAGTGAGCCAGGAGTACAGTTTTCAATGATTACACTTCCTTAGACATTAATATTTGACATAAAGAGTGGCGATATGGGACAATAATCAAAAGACTGATTCTGAAAATATTTTTGGGCCCAGTGAATTTAGTAATCCCAAACATAACTAGTGACATTCTTAGAGGTGCTATCCAAATGCGCTTTAAAATTAGGCTGCCGGGTTCTAGAGTCGTGCTTGCTCGTGCAGAGAGATTTTGGGCTTCGGAGAAGCTGCAAACTAGAACTTTCCATGGAAAGTGTGGTGGGCATGTGGTCTACAGAGGTCCTAAAAACATTGGGCTCACCCACAAATGAGAGTTTGGATAACTACCACCACCTCTTGTCATGCCTACCACTGTTGTTGGCTTTACAGTGTTGTAGAAACGCCCGCCACAATGTAAGGATCATCAATGTTCTCCTATCCCAGTATTAACTAGGTCCGAAGACGCCATCTCACACTCAGCATTGTTAGGGGCCGTCTCATGCGCAGAACTGTGCAGGCATGGCCACACTGTTCCCAGTAGTCAATCCAAGCCTGGAGATTTGGGGGAGGGGAATCTGTGAAACTTCAATTTAAATGAAATTCGAGAGGGCAATTTTGCCCTTTGCAACTACCTTCATAGTCTGCAAGACATGATGACAAGTAAAATGAGCCAGGTATGGAAAGGGAGATCCTGCGTAGTCTCAGGCGCGGAAGCTCCATTATGTAGCACACAGGAGCCGCGCAAACGGGGCTTGTGAGTTCAGGTATGGAGGCGACGGGCAAGGAGAATGCAACCTTTCAGCCACAGGAAATAGCGCTAGGGAGGCTGAGGCAGGAGGATTGTTGTGAGTTTGAAGCCAGTCTGGGCTAGATACAGAGTAAGTTCTAGGCTAGGCGAGGCTAGGCAGCAAGAGCCTGTCTAAAAATATGATTTCACATATCCAAACGCAGACGCCTGGTCTCTTCTAGAACTCTCTGACCTGTCTTGTCATTCCAGGGTTAAGAGAGTGAGGTGGGGTCAGCATCCTTGGAGGACCATCCAAAGGCAAGGCGCAGGAGTTCTCCCTTCTTCCCACTGCATATCACTTGCTTTCCTCATTCCCACTCTTCCCAGTGGGTCCTTCCATGGTCTCTATCTGATCTCTCAATATAATCTCCACTCACAAAGAACTTCAAACTCATATTTCTTAGTTTCTAGTCCACGTTTCCTATATCCTGACCGTCATCACCAGAACAATCCCAGAATGCTCCCCAAGCTCCTCCAAGACATTTATCTGAGTTGCTCACATCCTTCTGGCTCCTTGGGATCTGTTCACTTAGAATCTGACAGAAGGTTCAATCCTCATCCCAGCCTATCACTTGACTGGCATCCCTGGAGACTCGGTATCCTCTCTGATCTTCCAAAACAAAAGGCTCCCTTCATCCCCAATCTTTAATGCTTTACCAAAAAATTCCGTGGGGTGCCTTCATAATCTGTGGTCAGATCCCTGCCCTCTCTGGTTTATTTCTTCACTTATGTGTTTAACTCTATCCCTGTTCCTTGTGCACTTGCCAGTCTCCATGGGAGGTGTGTTGCATAACTGTTTTACTTAACCAAACCCTAAACTTGATTCACGGAGTATCAGCCAGGATGATTATAGAGAGCACACGCATGGTTGGATGAGGAAAACTCTACAAAGCGGTCTTCATTAAGAAGCAACATAATTTTAATTTAGGATAAATTACATAAGTATCGCACAAAACACCCACAGAATGCCAATTCATTCATTAATTTACTTCCATTTCTCTGCCACCAAATCCTCTTGGCCGACATATCAAAATGTAAACAGCGTTTGTTTACAATCCTTCATGTTTAAAATTATCAATGACCCATTGCCTTGTTTAGAAATCATAAATTGAATAGAGTAAGGAAACTAAATGATCCTTCTAACACGGCAGAACACCCCTTAGTTAATCCTGAAATGAATAACGGGGCACAACAAATCGTGCATGCACGTTATGCAAGTTACGTTCGCGTGGATTTATTAACTAGAGCTTGGGAAAAGAAAGAGTTGTCTTAATTCGGTCAGTCCTGCAAGGCAGTTTGGAGACACAGAAAGGGAGATGATCAGGCAGAAGGAAGGCACACACCGGAAGGTCAGGGCTTTCTCTGTCCAGAAGAGAAAATGAGATGCTGTGGGGGGTTATTGACCAGCTCACAGTTGTACTTAGAAGTTCTGCTGCTCAAAGGGGAGCGGGTAGCTTTTAGTTGACGTCTGCAAGAAGGGTTTCCCAAGGCAGGGCTGCTTATGTGGATGGGAAGCGTGAACCTTGGTATTCAGGGCACATGGGGTCTAGTCACAGTCTCTATTTACCCACTTATTTACAGAAAATCCAGTCCCCCCCCCCTTCTCTCTTTATCACCTGCATATCCACCTGAACAAACACTCTTAAAAGGCACTTATCTGGCTAGCTGTCAATAGAGAAACACACCATTATCGATGTTATCTTCAGAGAAATAGCTCTCTTGACCCCCCTGCAGTACACATCCCGTTTCCTTTTGAAGTTTTAAGACAATAACGCAGATCGCCCATTTTCTGGTTGACTTGTCCAGGTGTTCTGACCACTGTGCCGCATATGGGTTTTTACCTAGTGCCTGGTCACCTTTGCTCTGTGCAATTATTGGTGACTTGTGGATGTTATTAAATACAGAGGGAAGAGGCTTTCTCATCATTGATCTAATTACTAGTTCGGTAATTACCTTATCACTACTTAGGCACCAAATTATCTAGATAGTTTCCGTTCCAGAATTCTCTTTACATTCCCCAAGGAGGTGTCTCTTTAATACCGTCTTTTCTCACATTAACTTATCAGGGCTCAGGCACAGGGTGGGTGCAATCCACAGTTAATAGAAGTTCTGTAGGATGGAATGAATTCTGTGCAGAAGCTGATCTAACTTACAGCCTAATTTCACATACAACAGCCCCACCCCATCTGTCACCATTTAGGAGAGAATTGATATCTCTGCTTATCTGTGGAATGTATCATTCTCCTTGCCCATTGCTGATATTGGCTAATCAGCCTGCAGACATCAGGGGAGGTAGCCTGTCTTACAGACAGAGCAATTAAAACATGCTCAATGCTGGTTTTGCTGGGGAAAGAAGCAGGAAACAGTTCAAACTCACTGAAGGTTAATAGGTGGTCAAGCCAGATAATGTTGAGGGGGGAAAGAAAATCGAGATCTTAAGGAAAAAGGAACATAAAGTTGCAGACAACTAACCCATAAGAGCTATACCAGAGTCACTCTGTCCACTTTAAGTCCCTCCTCCGCAGCCCAGCACTCTTGAGGGGGAATTGGCCAGTGGAGAACCGTCATGTGTTACAAAGTGTGCTCACAGACAGAAGTGAGATTTCCGTCACAGCCGGACCAAGGTTTCTATGGCCAGAATAAATGGATGAGGCCAGACTGGCAGGGATACTAAAACTTGGATACTACATCGACAGACAGATGAAGTAGGAAGGGTCATCAACAGGATTCTCAAAACTGCTGGGGATGGCTCAGGGAGAATCCATAGGGGGGTTGGGGCAGGATCAAGGTTCCCACAGAGCAAGGGGGCCTCGGTAGCAAAGAAGGCCAGACTGTCTTGGGGGGGCCGACTTGGCGGCCTCTTCACTCCATCTTTTCAACTAGGAAAAACATAAGTATTTGAGTTGAAAAAAACAAGTCGTATTAATATATTAATATTGACATAAAAGTTAATTAAGTTCATAATCTTATTGTAGTCCTCTCAAAAGTAGGGTGTGCTTGCATAGACCTGTTATCCAGCACTATGGAAGCAGATGCAGGAGGTTTGCTATGAGTTCTAGGCCAGTCTGGGATAAGAACAGATAAGATGAGGAAAGAGGAAAGGTTCAAGAACAGTTGTATTCCGCCTACATCCAGACTGTTGGCTGGAGTGCCAGGGTGGGGAAGGTGCCACTTGCTGATATAGTGAAGCCCAGGGCAAATAACCATTTAGGAGAAGTAAAGAATTGGCTTTTAGGATTTTGATATATCCAGAACATTAGTTGTGCAATGAAATGTGACGTGACCTTGAACAAGGCCACTTCTGTTCATCGTCCACTTGTGTGTTTATCTGAAGACACCACTGACATATCCCTGGGATGAAGAATTCGTTTACTTGGCCAGAGGGGCCTCTTTGTGGAGTGGACAGCAATGGAGAGGTTCAAAATAACGGGTCAGTGCACTTGAGGATATGTGACTGCTGAGTGCTTAGCCCTAAGTGAAACAGCTGTATCGATGTTCCCTACCAAGGCTCAGAGAACATCTTGGAAGAGGGGGTGGAAAGGATGTAAGAGCCGGAGGAGGGGGAGGGGAGCTGGGAGATGCTGTCTTCTGGGCATGGCTTGGTGCTGCACTCATGAGCTCAGAGCAGTTGTTGGTACCCACACAGGATCAAGTCAACAAGATCAGTCAATATCTCAGCAGGCAGCACTAAGTGGACTCCGTGGGCTATTAGCCAACAAAGAGTGGACATGAAGGAGGGAGGGAGATACGTTAGGGTGCCTCAGGGTGGGAGGGAGGAGTTATGGGTGAATATGACCAAGATACGTTGTTGACAGCTACAAAATCATTGAAGTATAATTAGATGTATTATTTTTAAAAGAATTGTCTTAGATTTCTTTAGGAAACAAATATGGAAGTAAAATAGACAAACGTTCACCTACTACTGTGTATTTTAGTTTAGCTGATATATACAGCATCAGAAGACAGCTCCCATCGGGACATGAACCTGATGAAGGGAGCCATTGAGAGCAAATGAGAAAGGGGATGTGAGGACTGAACACACAGACGTTACAGTTTTGGTTTAAGCAATTGGAATGATGGAATATTTTGGCTGGGATGGAAACGTTACCGGAAAGAATGTGTTTGGAATGTGAAGATCGTGATTTTTTGGTTTAAGACGTGCTGGTTTGAATTGCCTACTATGCAGTCACAAGGAATGAGTGAGTCTGGAGTTCTGGGAGGAATTCCAGCAGGGAGACGCACATGTGGGGATTATCAACAAATAGATGGTATTTAAAGTCACAAAAAAGCATGAGATTGCCAAAGAAATGAAAGTTAGCAAAAAATAAAAAATAAAAAAAAAGAACCCCACAGCTATTTCTTCAGAGCAGCACACTGTTCAAGGGACTGGTGGTGAGGGATGAGGAGAGAAAATGAAGTAGGAGCTGGCTGTGAGCAAGGAAGAAAATTCTAGGTGTGTGTTATCCCAGAGCCTTGAGTTCCAACAGGATGTCAGGCCCTGTTCCACTCAGACAGTCAGTCAATGAACCAACACTGATCATAGCTAATCTCAAGAACTATCATCAGCATATCCCATTAGAGCCTTGGGATCCTTAGGAATTCACTGGGTTGACATGGTGATGGAGTCTATACTCAGCTGTGGATGAGTCATCCACATCAAAATTCTCCCCCATCCAAGGCTCAGGGGCCATAGAGGAAGAGTGGGTGGAAAGAATGTAAGAGCCAGCAGGTGGAGAGGAGTTCTGTGAAATGTCTTCTGGAAGTGACAGGGATGCTATACAATCTCAACTCACGGCAGCTGTGGTTGCCTGCTCATGACAAAGCCAATCAAAATTCTTTCATGAGTTGAGGAGGGGTCCCCATGGCTCCATCCTTAGCTGAGGAGTTACAGGCAGTTGAGGGCTGCTGAGAGAGCAAGAATCACTCTCATTTGGGGATGTGACTGCTGGAAGGTAGCTCATGTGTAAGTGGATGACCACATATACATGTGTACATGGGAAATGCTAATGGAATTCAGAGGGTTGTTATTTCAGCTAGACTTTCTATTGCTGTGAAGAGACACCATGACCACAGCAACTCTTATAAAGGAAAATGTTTAATCAGGGCTGGCTCACAGCTCAGAGGTTTAGTCCATTCTTGTTATGATTGGAAGCATAGTGGCACACAGGCAGACACGGTGCTAGAGAGAGAGCCGGGAGTTCTACATCCAGATCACCAGCTAGCAGGAAGAAAAGAGAGACACTGGGCCTGGCTTGAACATTTGAAACCTCAAAGCCCACCTTCCAGTGACACACTTCCTCCAGCAAGGCCACACCTTCTAATAGTGCCACTCTCTGGTGAGCAAGCCTTCAAATCTTTAAGCCTGAGGGGGGTGGGATGGCATTCCTATTCAAACCATCAGTCATTAATAACAATCAATATAGAGGATGTGAAGTTTGGGGGGAGTTGGGTGGCGACACTAAGGAAAGTCGGAGAAAGTAATGTGGATAGATATGATTAAAATAGTAACAACAATTAATAAAAAAAAAGGGGCCATGAATTTGAAAGACACAAGGGAGGGGTATAGTGGAGGGTTTGGAGGGAGAAGTGATATAATTATGTTTTACTCTCAAAAATAAAATAAATAATTACAAATATATTATAAAATTGTACAAAACTTTCAAAGAAGAAATCTGGGGACAGCGGTGCACAAGCCTTTAACCCTAGCACTTGTTAGGTGGAGGCAAGTTGGATATCTATGATTTCAAGGCCAATTTGGCCTATACAGTGAGTTCAGGTCAGCCAAGGGTATACATAGTGAAACCCTATTTCAAGGAAACAAAACATAAACAATAATTAATTTTTTTTTTATAAAACAGACTTGTACAATGGACCAGTGCAGTGAAATTCCCATGAAGATTCCCTACAAGCTGTTTGATCTTTATGAAAATACAAGTCCAAAAATGAGACATTCAGGCTCGAAGCAACTCTTTTTTTGGTCAACCCTAACCCAGAACAGTTCTGTGGCTATGAATAAAGTTTAGGAGACCGACTCTGAACTGAGCACTGAAAAGACAACAAGCCATCACTTCTGAGGGTTCTCAGCACTGGATGTTTACACCCAGGAGGCTCCTGGAGAGGCACAGTGCTATGCTGGAGCTTTCTTAATCCTTCTCAGCTGGTAACCCTGCTACCCAGTGTCTTACAGTCAGGAAGGGTTGAAACATGGTCTTGGAAGAGGCCAGGGTGGGGCACACCTAGCAAGACTTACTTAAATGCCTTGTTATGTGTTCCTATGTCTTGTGAAGATCCACAGGCAACAACTGTGGGGTTTCAATAGGAGATAATGACATCCAGAGTAAGTTTCTAAAAGGTCACCATCTTCAGTGGAGAGAAGAGGATGGCGAGAGGGTGGAGGGCAGTGAGACACGAGTGAGAATGTGGTGGTGCAGCTTGGAGGACATCAGCACTGGATACAAGGGAAAGAAAGATGGTTTCACCATAGACGGGAGGCAAAATCAGCAAGGTACGTAGTTGGGTTAGAGATAAGGCCATGGGAAAGAAGATTCAAAGAGCAACTTGAGAGGGACAGCTGTCAATCATGTACTCAACACTGTAAATCTCTTCTAACACATATCTATCACCCATGTATTATCTACTATCTGTATATCAATTAATCTGTTATTCTCTATTTATATATCGTCTCTCTACTGTATCTTCTATCATCTTCCTATCAACTATCTATCTCTCTATCTACCTCTATCTATCAATCAGGTATCTCCATCTACTTTTGGTCTAGCTACCTACATGTTATTCAGACTATCATTTATCAATCTATCTTTCATCTACCGTCTACCATCTTTCTATTATCTGCACAGCTATCTATTTACCTTCCTATCATTTATTACTATTTTTGGTCTATCCATCATTCAGCCTGTGATCTAGAATCCATCTATCTATCTATCTATCTATCTATCTATCTATCTATCTATCTATCTATCTATCTATCTATCTATCATCTATCTACCTACCTACCTATCAACTATTTGTCTATAGTTCATATTATCTATCAATCATCTATCTATATATCCTTACCATAGTATCTATATCTATCCATTTGTCATCTATTCTATCACCTATCTGTTTGTCATCTATTCACATCTACACAGCATCTGTAGCTGTGTCGTCTTTCTCTTTCTCTGATCCACAGCCACAGCCTTCACAATCCTCTGCTTATCTGCTCTGTGTGTAGGGAGGCCTGGTTTACCCAACAAGCTGTGCATCACTTTCTGTCCCAAGAGAAGAGTAAAAGACCAGATGATCCCTACTGGAGGTGTTGTGGAGGGAATTGAACCATAATATAGAAAATACACAGGCTGTCTCAAAACACATTCTGGCTAAATATTTCTAGCAAGATGTCAAGAATTCTATTAAACTGGTAAGGCTGGCATAGTGCTTCTTCATAGACAGGAAGAGGCAGGAACTTGCCATAGTTGCCACGCATGGAGATGTCAGAAGCACGGACTTTCCTTTCTGTGGGTCTCATGTGTGTGGTCCCGCTATTCCAGAAGTCTCTGACATTGCATGCCTTCCACTGAGTTGAGCTATGGCTTTGCTTTATCACCTTGCTTTGAGGATCAACATTTCCAGAAGGATCACCATCACCCAAAGGTGGGACTAGACTTCTGCAGCTTGCTTCTCCTGAGGCATACAGGCATGCTGTATTCACACATGTATATCTAGGGCTGTGGTGGCTCTACAGGTGTACACAGACCTCAGTCCGGATGGTCTAGAAGTACCTGATAGGCTCCTTCTGGTCATGTGTTATTCAGTAACTCCTTTCCAGGAACCTCAGTTTTTCCATATGAAAAGTGGTCATGGTTCAAGTCATCTTGGCCCTTGTTAGGACTCTCCTCAGCTTATTTGATACATCTTTCCTCAGTAGTTTCACTGTTTATTATTATTATGGTGATGATTTCATTACTACAAAGGGAATTCCTTTAAACAAAGGATGGATTTTTTTTTCTTAAAGATTATATTTTCATTTATGTGTCTGAGTGTCAGTATGTGTATCATATGCGTGCAGTTCCCGGGGAGGCCAGAAGAGGGCACTGGACCACATAGAGTAGGAGTTGCAGGTGGCTGTGAACTGCCTGATGTGGGTGTTGGGATTCTTCAAGAACGACAAACATGCTTAAATGCTTAACTATCTCTCCAGTTCACCCCCTTAGATTAAAAAAAAAAGTTACACTTATTCATTCATGTGATGTGGGCGGCAGGATCCACGTGCCACAGCGCACATGCAGAGCACAGAGGACAATTTGAGAGAGCTGGTTTTCTCCATCTATCATGTGGGTTCTGGGGATTGAACTCCAGCTACCTGTATTGGCAGCAAGTATCTTTATCTGCTGAGCTATCTCACTGCCCCCCAAAGACAGAAACTTCTAGAAAGACAGAGGTCGTGGTGCCATCCTTATATTTAGAGCGTGAAAATGTCCACTTCTTTCCATTTCTTCTTTTTTTCTTTTTTTCAACACTAGGGATGGAACCCAGGATCTCCCACACAGGAGGTAATGCTTTCTCCCATGTTTGCTGCTGAAAGGTTGAGGATAAACTGAGATCTGTGAACTGTGACTTGGAAAGTGGCCTGCCGTGTCCCTCAAGGGGTGGCTCCTGTGTCCCTCAAGGGGTGGCTCCTGTGTATTCTCCCATAGGGCAACATTCTTGCTGTTTTAGAGTCCTGTTGTCCACAGGGCCTAAAGAACCACTCCCTCCCACCCTAGCTCATGTCTCTCATGGTTTTGCTATTATTAAACCTTGAGTAGCAACTTTTCCATCTTTTCATCTTTGTGTGCACATATGTACAGGTGCATGCACATGTGGAGGTCAGTGGTGGTTCCCCAACCATTCTTCACTTTATTTTTTGAGACAGGGTCTCCAGGAACCTGGAGCTCACTGATAAAGCTGAGCTACCTGCCTGTGAGTATGAAGGATCTGCTGTCTCTGCCTCCCCAGCACTGGGATTCCAAACACCCCTGGCTTTTTATGTGGATGCTTGAGGTCTGAACTCAGGTCTTCATGAATATGTGGCCAGCACTCTGCCCAGCCACCCTTTTCTATCCTTTTTATGGAGTCATAAACTTCCCTGACAGTCAGGATCATTCTATTAAACACTGGTTACGCAGCTAATGGGCATTGGTCATTGACAACCCAGCGGCTTCCATGCATCCAAACAGAAAAACAGACAGATGAGAAACATCCTACATCAGAAGAATTAACAAGCTGGCGCGAAGCTAAGTGGTGAGCCAAAGAAAAATGAAATTGATTCTGAAATCTGGCGTGATTGTGGAGGAAGGCATGATTAGAAGTCATTAGGACTTCGATTTAAGAAGATGTTCAGGTCACCCTGATAATGTTGGTTAAATCCTTTCTGAAGGGAAGGTCACAGGTTACAAATAAATACATTTCAGAGCATTAACTCCTGTCTGAAGCATAATCTTCAACATTTAATACCGCCATCCCAAATCTAATTTCACTGCTGACAGCCGGCTTTGCTGGATGGACATGTCTGCCACACCTGTGGTCACATCGCAGTGGGTGTGAAGGCTGAAGACGGGAGTAATGTGTTCCAGCTATACATGTGTGTGCGCTTTATTAACGAGGGGTGGTGGAAGGGCCCTTGCTTCACTTGTGTCTCTATTATCTTAGTTTTTCAAAGCATCTTTTCTGTAGGAAGCTTTCTGTCTTTTTTACTATTTTTCTTTTGAAGGTTTTAGGGTTGTTAAGTACATAAAATGGAAAGCAGTTGACTCCTTCACCTAAGGCTTTTGTACAGTCACACTCACCCTTGCTTTTTCTGTGAAGGATTTTCCAGGCCACCTTCCACCCTCTGTGTCAGTAGCCTGCCTTTCTTCAGGTAGCCAACTGCCCTGACAGCCTGAGGGTTCATGAGATGATAGCAGTATCTCTCATGTTACTTGGCTTGTGGTGATCTCGTACTATTGGCTAAGATGAGCCCAGGAGACCTGCCCCTGGACTAGTCAGGGATCTGTGTTTGTTAGTAATTATGGGGGCAGCCTGGCTTGTCAGCATCTGAATGAAGGGAAGGGACTTCACCTCACAGCTGGGGAAGGGCTAGTCCTTAAGAGATGACCAAGCCATCAGTGGCTGGAGATGCATCTCAGACAGGGGAGGGGGCTTAAGCAGTGGGAGAGCGGGACCCCACACATGGGGCCCTGGTGCCCCGTAGAGACATCACCCCATCAGGTGGGAGGTCAGCTCTGTGTGTGAGTGTATTGAAGGGGCTCCTGTCTACAGAGTTCTGAAGGTGTGGCAGCTGACCCCGAGGCCTGGTGAGTATAGAACCAGGTCCTTAGGCTTGGGGGCTAGAGAGAGGTAACCAGCTGGGAGGAAATGGGGGAATCTGGGAGGGGAGAGAGAGGGGAGCAGAGGAGGAACAAGAGGGTGCTTTCTACCCTGTAAGGGGGGGGAGGAAATGACTTCTACGTCCATACCCATGGTCTCTTTAAAGCGAAATGGAAATTGCTCTTGAGGAGATGGGAGATATGATGGAGGGGAGAAGCTGGGGAGAGCCAGAGGGAGGGACTAGGGTATGACATGATCAAGATACATTGCATATATATGTATATAGATATAGATATGAATATATATATATTTGAAAAATCAAAAAAGGATATACAATCATTTTTGTTTAGGGTAAGTTTTACAGATAACTCTGGAAAACTCTCCAGGGGCTCAGAATTTCAATGTATAGCCCCCAGCTTGTTTCTCTATATTGAAGACTATGGAGCCTTTCAGTGGTACAGCGTGGATGGCGAAAGTGACTCTGTATGGGGCCAATCTTTGAAGGTCATGCCTTCTAATAGCTCTCTCAGACAGTTTCCACCTCCTGGTCCCATCACTAGGTGAGGGGTTTCCACCTCACACTCCAGCTGCCCACCGGCCATGCCCACCAGGGTGGACTAAAACTCATGAAACCCTGGGCCCAAATAAACCCCTCTCTTCTTTTAAGTTGTATCCGTCAGAAATTTTGCTACAGTAACAGTAATGAATACAATGTCTTAGCCATTCATTGACTGACTTGTGAAAATACACAATCATTTATCCTCCCCCATTTCTTCCAGGCTGGAATGTTATGAGCATCAACTTCCAATCAAAGGCTAATAAAAGTTTGTCCAACTGTTACCCAACTAGACTTTGCTTTTGCTAATATATCCAAATTCAGACTTCAGCGCCCATTGAAATTTTCAGTGTTCTTAGCCTTTACCAAGAAAAGTATACTTACTGGAAAAAAACGTGTGAGAGAAAAATTATTAAGGTCAACATGAGTAGACCAGTTGATAAATATGTGAGGCTGATGTTCTGCCCTCTGTGCTGATGGAGATGTGGTTGGTAATACGCATGTATTGGTTTCAAAAATATTTTGAAAGTGGTTATTTCTCTCACTAGGAAGCATTTTCACTCTTGGATCAAGACACTGTTGCCAACACTATCACAAATGGAGGCTCTTACTATTTCAAGTTGAACTTGGGTGCTCTGTATTCTGATGTTATAGCCTTTGACTAGGTGAGCAGTGAGTGACCCCTAATGTGTATCAGAAAAAAAAAAAGCAAAGCTAACCATTGTTCTGGTTGGGTGCTGGTCTTCATGTATTCCACATTGCCTTCAAAGACCTGATTGTTTTTTAATATTTTTATTTTTAATACTGTGTATAAGTGCTGTGTGTCTGAGTGTGGGTTCTCCATAATTTTGAATTTGAGTTTAGGTGCTATGGTTTGAAGGAAGAATGTCCCTCACAGACGCTAGTGTTGGAGCAGTAGGTGGCGCTGTTTGTGGAGGTTATGGAACCTTTAGGAAGTGGAGCCTTGCTGCGGGAAGTACATCACTGGAATTTGAGGGTTTATAGCCTTACCCACTTCCTGTTTTCTCCCTGCTTCCTGAGCGTAGATACAATGTGACAAGCCAGGCTTCTGCTCCTACCACAAAGCTTTCCTTTGCCATGTTTTCCATGCCACGGACTCTCTCCCTCTGGAACCATAAGCTTAAGTAAACCCTTTCTCCATTAGGTTTCTTTTTTCAGGGTGTCAGGGAAGTGACTCAGGCAGGTGGTCTCTGTTGCAAAATACAGATTTCATGGAGATGACATGGTGGTGGACTTGGCTGGTAATGTGAACGCCTGAAATGTACACAGGCTCTCCATGCAATGTGTCTGTTCTGAAAACGACCTCACCTTCTGGTGTTGGCTGCCAAGATCCTGGGCACTGGGAGCAGCTTTTACATAGTTTTTCATGGATTGGCTCTGAGCAAGTGGAATCTGGAAGTTACAACTATACCTCAGTAACTGTAGGGAGGAGCTCCAGGCACTTACTCCAAGGGGCTCAAATCCACAGATACTCAAGTCCCTTTTCTAAACAGGTGCAATGTTTGCACCTAGCCTGTGCATACCCTCTGAGAAGTTCTTCTCCACTTATTTATGATAACCCATGGAAACCACGGCCCCACAACAGAGAAACAAAGGGAGGAGGGAGATGAATCGCCATCTTTCCCTTCCCTGCCTTAAGTTCCTCTTTCCCTATTAAGTTTTCCTTTCTTGGTTATCACAACACCAAGGAGGGGTAACATGGGTCCACCCTAGTTAGTGACAAACTGCAACCAATCAATGGCTATTTCTGTGCTTGTAGACAGTAACAGGACACCCAATCCCAGCATTGGAAGGGTTGCTTGGGGACCTTAGAACCCATAGATAAGAGGAAGACAATTATAGGAATGGGTATTCAAAATCTAAAATAAAACCCAGACCCCCTTAGAGTCAGTCAGAGGCTTCCCATCTCTGGGGGTCCCTTGAGAAGTTGGTAACATTTGCCAATAGACAGTTATGTGTTGTGGGATCGCCGTTTTGTACACTGTGAAGATGTGTCTCTGCCTAAGATGCCTTCTGATTGGTTAAATAAAGAGCTGAATGTTCAATAGCTGGGCAAGAGAGAATAGGTGGGACTTCTGGAGAGAGAGAGGAGCTCAGGAAGAATCTGAGGCACACAGGATTTGTCAGCCAGACACGGAGGGAGTCAGATATACAGAATGGAGGAGAGGTAAAGAGCCACATGGCAGAACATAGATGAATAGAAATGGGTTAATTTAAGCTATAAGAGCTATTTGGGAACAAGCCTAAGCTAAGGCCAAGCTTTTATAATTAATAAGTCTCCATGTCATTATCTGGGGACTGACAGTCAAAAGAATATTCCACAAGAAAGTCCAACTACATTAATGCCTTGGGTTGGGGTGTTTTCCCTTCCTTTAATTCTTTAACTGATGGAGACAACGAATCCACCTGGCAGTCAGTATCATGTTGCAGAGCAGGTGCTGAGAGAGTCCTTGTTACACATCAATGCATGGGGGCACAACAGCATCAAAAGTCCCTTTGTATTCCATACGCATGCAATGCTTTCCCCCTATATTTTGGATCCACAGACAGCTGGCTGTATCTGCAGATGGAGGACCTGCAGTCACTCCCATTGGCCCTTAAGTCTGTTC
Organism: Peromyscus nudipes; assembly: GCA_902168325.1. Classification (NCBI taxonomy): domain Eukaryota; kingdom Metazoa; phylum Chordata; class Mammalia; order Rodentia; family Cricetidae; genus Peromyscus; species Peromyscus nudipes. The sequence goes on along the minus strand of CABHPH010001143.1, from coordinate 29,749 downwards.
TCAGGTCTCTTTTCTCAACTACTACTGACTCTTTTGCAGCAAGGCTCATTCATTCGAGTTGAGTTGCTGTGATGGAGAAGGTGGGACCTGCAAGATGGAAAATATCTAGTACCTATAGCTTTGCAGAGAGCAACCACCAACTAACTGCCCGTAGCTATCTCCTGAAAACGGGAAGTATGCGCCCCTACAGACTCAGAAAATAAAGGAAACATACAAGGCTCAGGAAGTAAATAAAATAAGATATACAAGGCACTGTTTCCAAGGTTACACACATAGTTACAGCCGCTAGGGAGAAAAGACAGACTGGTCCAGCTGCCTCCAGGTCAGGCAGAAAAAGCTCCAAGGATGGAGTATATACTGGTGACCCTATTGACTGGTTTTTTGGTGATATAGCTATCTTTGAGTCATCCATGCTCTACAAGTAAGCCCAGTAAACTATGCTTCACCAAGTTGGACTTGGATGGAATCTTTGCTTTGGTCTGTTATCAGTACCCTCCCTGGGAATCTCTCCCAGAAAAGGTCACGCAATACCAACCCTACTGTGACAACCCTATTTGAGCTAAACCTTTTACAAAGCATTTTCTTAATATTTTAGTTTTATTTTTAATCACAAGTATGCACGGGTTTTGTGTCAGAATGTAAACATAAGTATAGGTGCTCTTAGAGGCCAGAAGTGTTGGATCCCCTGGAGCTGGAGTTATAGATGGTTGAGAGCCACCTGATATGGATGCTGAATACTGGACTTGGGTCCTCTTCAAGAGCAGCAAGTGATTTTTAACGGTTGAGCCATCTCTCCAGGCTCCCCAATAAATATTTATGTAGGAAATGAAACAGGACTTACTTAATTACTCTGAAATAAGAACCATATTAAGGGCTACACCACAATCCACCGATGCATGTACTTAAAAATCAATATATGATTTTAACTGAATTGTAAAGCAAATAATTTATAGGAAAATTGTACCTATCTGAATGCATCCATTAGGGCCAGAAATCACTCCTTTCTATCTCCGCACTGTGATGCAATGTGAATAGCAGGAGATGACCGGGTGCTTGTATGGGAGTCACAAACACCACAGTTTGTATTTTCGCTTGTACTTAATTGATAGAGTTGGCTGTCAGTAGCTGGCAGTCTTGACAGAGATCACAGCCATTGTGATAAATGGTGATCAGCAGCATAAGATGTCTCTCTGCTCGCTGGTTAGTTTTTGTCAATTTGACACACGTTAGGGTCATCTGGGAAGAGGGAACCTCAATGGAGAAAATGCCTCCTTCAGGCTGGTCTGTGGACAAGTCCACTGGGGGCATTTTCTTGATTGATGATGGGTGTGAAATGGTGCAGCCCATTGGGGGTGACGCCACCCCTGAGCAAATGTTCCTCTCAGAAAGCAAAATGAGCAAACCATGGGAAGTAAGCCAACAGTACGTGTTTCTCCATGGCCTCTGCTTCAGCCCCTGCCTTGGCTTCCCTCACTGATGGACCATGACTGGGATGTATAACCCAAGTGAATCTTCTCCTTGCCACATTTTTTTTTTTTTTTTTACTCACAGAGACAGAGAGCAAACTGCAACACCTACCAAGAGCTTCTGGTCTGCTGAGATGCTAGTGGGCAATAAGCCTGTCGGTAAACGTCATAAAAGGAAGATTCCAGAGGTGTGGAACAGGGCAGGAAGACCAACGATGGATGCACAGTGAACAAGGAAATTAACAACTGTCTCTGCAGAGAGCATGGCCTTGCCTTCTGCAGCCCCAAACTGAAACATCAGAGATGCCCCATCTAATCGGCTAGCGACTGACACAAGGATTCAGACTGACATTGATCTTTCAAAGGTCACTGTTCAACTCGACTCTGAGCATTCAGCACTTGATGTCATTGCTATGGCCGCCATATTGGATGGCTTAGGCTTCAGAACACTGATACCATTATATCAAAAAGCCCATTACAATTTCCTGTCCAGTCCAGAATCATGTTTGACCTTTGTTTCACACACACATCTTGTCCGTTCTCCAAGCAAGTCTCAATGGCTCTATAGGAAACATTGCCTAGAGGAAACCATGAGATTGTGGCTCAGTGAGAGACTGTCTCAAAACAACCAAGTGGAATGTGATAGAGGATGACATTGGTGCACACCTGCACACTCACGTACATGTAACACACACATACACACACACACATACACACACACACACACACACACACACACACACACATACTACATATCCATATACAAAGAGACAGTGAGTCAGATAAGATTCAAGCATCCACAACCAGAAACCCCACTCCATGAACTAAAGCTGGTAAGGACATATGCCATTTGGCTCTTGCCAGCTCTGACCTCAACTCCTGGCACTGTCTTCCCAATTCACAACTCAGACACCTCAGATTTATGCCATTCAAAACACTCCATGTCCTTTGCTGGGACATGGTGTCTACTTTTCCTTCTTTGTGGGCACATAACATTCCTCATGTCTTCATGCAAATATCACCTGCGCAGGTACCCACCTCACTTGGCCCTTCATAGTGCACTTCAGTATTTCCTCTGCAGCACACATATGTTGGCTCTGAAGTCATCTTGCTCAATTATCCTTGACTTATTTACCACCTGCTTCTGCTGGGTGGAACATGTGCTCTGCTATCTCTTTAAGGCCAACACCGGTGCCTGGCAGTCAGCGGGGGACTCTGTAGATGTTCCCTGAGCAGTGCGTGCTATTGTGGTGTCTACAAAATGAATCACATCATGAGCAGTTTGTTCGTGGAGACCAACTGGTTATACAACAGCTGGGGCTGTAATAACTGCACGGCAGTCAGTAATAGCAATAGCCCTCCCGTGTTCATTTAGTATCACGTACCTACAAAGGCACTGTGGTTCAGCAACCACCTTACTGTTAGTCACCTCTGGAGAGGACAGTTCATTAAGTAAGGAGCACCAGAGGCAGCTCAGGGGGCTGTGAAGAGAAGGCAGTGGCTCTGTGCATAACAAAGAATTCATTTTCAAAGGGCTTCTCCGAGTCAGCATGATTTCTCTGTCTCTTACTGCATTTGTGCGTCTCTGAATTTACATTTTCCAAGGTCACTTTGAATAGTGCACTCATCAACACCCCCTTGAACTAATCAACACCCTCCCCTTGTACAGATCAACATCTTCCCCTTATACAAATCAATACCCCCTCACACTGATCAATATCCACCCTTGCACCTATCAACACCCTCCTTTTATGCTGGCCAACACCCTCATTGCACCAACCAACACCCTTTTGTACAAATCAACACTTGCCCCTTTCACAATACCCTTTTGCACAAATCAATACTTGCCCTTCACCTATCAACATCTCTTCTTGTACCCATCTCCTTGTACCATTTGTGCACCAACCGACATCCTGTTGCACTGACTGATACTTCCACACCTGTCAACACCCTTCTCTTGCACTGATTCACATCCCTTCTTGTACTAATCAACACCCCCTCCCTTGCACTGGTCTACACACGCCCCTCTGTTTTCACTATGGGTGAAGCATTGTGGGCTGGTCATGAGTCCTGGACTCTGGACTCCATCTATCTAGGATCTGACTTGGCTCTGCACCTTAAATGTACATCTTGAGGGCCGGTTGCAGGCTCTGTACATCCCCTTCCACCTGGGAAATGTGAACAAGAAGCAGTGCCCACAGCTCTGAGCCATGATGGAAATCGCATGAGTTGAAGTATGTTCCGGAGAACGGAAGGCCGCACCTGGTACCCAAGCAGCAGTTAAATGCTGCCTCTAATTATCTAGGCCTGTTTGGGGAACAGCAGCACTCAACACACATAAAAAGAAATAAGGTGCCTTAGAGCAGCGACTTCCCTCAAGGGCCACGGCAGCATCTTAATTTGCACTTGGTGGCAGAAGTATGAAAATGAAAGTGGAGGCGTGCTCTGCATTGTGACTGGATTTTCAAAAAGTCTGAGTAAAACAACGGAGGGGCGCTGGCGTGTTAATTAACAGGCCAACATGGGGAAAGAATACCATGGAAAGTCAAACAGAAAGAGGCCACGGAATCTGTTTTATGCCCAAATAAAAGGAATTCTCATTATTGGAGCCAAGAAAGAAAGATTCCTTCTATCATCTAAGGCTCCTTCCCAAGTCCTGATCTCAGCAGTTGATGGCTACGGTGTGCTACGTAGACCAATTTCAGAACTCCTGAGAGATGATGAATGAGTTCTTCTGTCTACAGACTGTCCACAGGTGTATGGGTGCAATGGACAGTGGGACTTGTTTATACACGTGTCTTGGGTATCTATGTGGGTGGATGCTGTGCTGCTTTCTTTTGGGTGTATAGATAAGAGAAGACCCTGGGCCAGGCGGTGGTGGCGCACACCTTTAATCCCAGCACTCGGGAGGCAGAGGCAGGCGGATCTCTGTGAGTTCGAGGCCAGCCTGGGCTACAGAGTGAGTTCCAGGAAAGGCACAACACTACACAGAGAAACGCTGTCTCGAAAAACCAAAAAAAAAAAGAGAGAGAGAGAGAGAGAGAAGACCCTAGGCTGAGGGCCATGCTAGTCCTTGGCAGAGAGACACAGCAAAGTAGATGTACTAGGCAGGATTCTGGTGGTAAAGAGAGGACCAGTCAATATAAAGTTTTATTCACTTAAGTATAGAAATGTACTAGATAGAGTGAATTTTTTAAAAATGCATTTCCTGAGAAGTTTATGAGCTAAAATTACAATGTTCTGAAAGCCGGGGAGGTTTTGTCTGCTTTGCTCCATAGAAGGGAATTTCAGAGAGGGTTTAAGGACACACAAGTGTTAGAGAAGATGAGGACTTTCTCATAATCCAAAAATCATCCATAGGAGGAAATCACTTGGCATTCTAGAGGCTGGAGAGATGGCTCTGCAGTTAAGAGCACTGACTGCTCTTCCAGAGGACCTGGGTTCCATTCCCAGCACCCACATGGAGGATCACAAACATCCATAACTCCAAGGGATCTGATGCCCTTGGCTGGTCTCTGTGGTTGCTGTGCCTAAGTGTGCTTGCACACATACACACACATGCACACATACGCATATACACTTATACCAGTTATTAAAAAATACAACTCTAAAAATCCTCAGCATTCAGCAGTCCTCACGAAGTTTGTGTAGGGCCTGGCTGGACAGAGGTACTTGATGCCTACTTATGTGGGTTGTGGAACTCACTGCTTCCAATGTTCACTCCTGCTGATGAGAAAAAAAGCATTTAGCTATGAAATATGGTGTGCCAGATGCCTTGCACCGGAGTCTGGTAGCTTCTGCTTTGAGAGAAAGGCTGGAGACTGAATGGGTTTTGGCGAGTTTTTAAAAGACAAAATGAAAGGACAAAGGACTAGAAGATTCCATCAAAGTGATGCTTAGGTCCTCCTAAAGCATCTCAAGTTTGTCTGCTGATAATTATAAAAACCCAACCGGCAGAAGCAAGGGCTTGCTTGCTGCCCTTCAATCTCAAGAAAATAGCAGCATCAACCAAGATCCTCTTGAGTGTAGACATCAAGGAAGACCCTTGCAATGAGGAAGCATGGCAGGTGGGCTAGGAATCAGTGATTCCTGCAGTTAGCATTGAAAAAGTCAGAAATGTGCTGTCAAGCTGCACTTCACAAAGGGTCTTAGGGTTTCTATTGCTGTGAAGAGACACCATGACCACGGCAACTCTTGTAGAGGAAAACATTGAATTGAGGTGGCTCGCTTACAGTTTCAGAGGTTCAGTCCACTATCATCATGATGGGGAGCGTGGCGATGTACAGGCAGATGTGGTGCTGGAGTAGTGGCTGAGAGTCCTATATCATGCAGGCAACAGGAAGTCAACCGAGACACTGGGTGGTATGGTGAGCTTAGGGAACCTCAAAGCTCACCCCCACAATGACACACTTCCTTCAACAAAGCTATGAGCACCCCAACAAAGCCACACCTCCTTACGGTGCCTAAGAGTGCCCTATGAGATTATGGGGGCCAATTAAATTCAAACTACCATGGGGTGTGTGTGTGTGTGTGTGTGTGTGTGTGTGTGGTACCTTTCACTCTTGATTCTTCACCCGGAATCTCCATGGCACACCCTTCAGGACCTTCAAGCCTGGCAGTCACATCTATATCTTCATGTCACATGCAAGGCCTTGAGTCCCATTCCAGGACACACACACACACATACACACACACACACACACACACACACACACACACACACACACACACAAATAAACAGGCAAAATCCTTTGCACCACCACAGCAACTATCATGAGACATCACCATACCAAACTTCCTTGGAATTAGAGCCTCCTGATTATTGTCAAGGACAATATGCTGTCTGTTCTGACTGTTATCTCTGGATTGAGTTTTATCTCAAGCCCCAGAGCAATAATAGTCAGTCTTAAAACTTCAGAGGTGAATCTGAGACAGGAAGCGAAACAAGAACCTGGTTAGGAAATGGGCGCAGGAGACTTGTTTTTTTCCAGTCCCAAGAAAGAGTTGACGAAGCCCCTTACCCATGTGCTGAGCTGACAGCAATTCCCACAATGATGACGCTCAAAACAGCCTCTGCCCCAAAGGACTGGAAATAAGAGTTCATTGAATTTTGAAGAGCACTTATTAGTGAGTTTTTAAGGACTCACTAGCATTTCATTCCCAGCACGGAAGTGCAGGCCAATGTCTCTGTCTCTGAAGCCTGGGATAAGCTCAGAATTAGTTTTATGGCAAGTTCAGGAGGCAATGAGGAGAAGCCGCTGCCATCTTGAAGCTGTGTGCCATGAAGGAGCCTCCCAGCTCTTCTGAGAAGTGCAAACAGCATGCCTCACACCAGAGCCTGCTGTGTGCTCACCATGCACTTAACAGAAAGATGCACGCTTAATGAGCTTTTCTCTAAGAATTTCCCTCCTTAAGGAGTTAGGGGAACATACTTCACCTTCAATACAGCAAAGCATGATTTCTTGCATAGCAAAAATTAAACTCATAGAAATGCGTGATTGGATTAAGAGAGTACAAAAGCTTTCAGAGCCCTGGACATGGAGGAGACTTTGTCTCAGTTTAAAGATTTCCTGGAGGGGCAATTACAGAATTACTGAGAAGCGGGGGCGTGACCTTTGCCCTACGCTGATCTTTAAGCTTTCCTGGTGTCACAGAGGCACCTGCCTTTAGTACCATCTTGGTTTTCTTCCTGCTTATCTGGATGTGCTGTGTTGGGCTTTTGTATTATTCACAGGCTTTGTAAGAACAAATAAAGCAGGTGTGCATTTTCCTCTTAGAATTCATTAGGAGAAGATGAGAGATTTTAATTATGGAAAAGATCGATAGATTTGACCACATTAAAAATTAAGCAAGGGCTAGGGGCATAGCTCAGCAGTAGAGAACCTGCCTAGAATCTCCCAGTGAGGGGCTAGGGATGTGGCTCAGTGATAAAGCTCCTGTCTAGAATCCCCTAGTGGGGAGCTGAGGTGCGGTTCAGAGGTAGAGTTCCTGCCTAGAATACCCCAGTGAGGGGCTGGAGGCATGGCTCAGACACTGAGCACTTGCTTAGCACAAGCAAGGCCTTGGGTCCTTCCCAGGATACATATACATAAGCAAACCGGCAAAATCCGCTGCACCACCCCCCTATCATGTGAAATTAGGAGGCAAAGAGTAAATTGGTAAGATCCATGTGACCCCTCAACCAACAGATGGATATCGCAAATACTCAGGAGAAAGTGGATTTGGACTCAGTGACCCTAGGGGTTCAATTCTGTTAAACAAGAATGTAAGAATATCTAATGCCAGCAAACCCTACCCTTAAAATCTGATCTTCCCCCTCCTCGTACAACTTTTTAGCTTTAGAAAAAAAATAAAATAAAATGCTGGAGTCCCAGTAGGACAATAAAATGGGCAAAGGACAAATATTTAATAATGAAATAAAAAAAATGTAATGCCCAAGTAGGGCAAATTAAGGAGACACCGAGATAAGATGTGTGTTTAATAAATTGTCTATTTGAAAAAAAAAATTAATATCCTCTGTTGGAAAAGTTGCAGGGAAATGGGTATCTTTACACACAGCAGGTAGAATTTGTAAATTAGTTAAAACTTCCCGAAGGCAATTCTATAGACATTACAAAAATGGATTACAAAATTACACATCCTCTGACTCACATCCTTGAATTAAAATTTATTTCTAAAAGTTTACCTCAGGGGATCGATGGGAGATACGTGCGAAGATTTCTCTATCGGAACACAAACCACAATATATTTTATAATAGAAAGCATCTTTATAGCGTTATAGAGTTATGGTAGGGGTTTTTTGGCACGTGGTTTATTGCTGTCTTTCTTTCATTCCTATTTCTAATGCGGAGGAATGTCTGAGGACCTATGAGGAGCATGTGTCTCAGAATGGCTCAGCTGTCTGCTTTCCCACCACCGGAACAGCTCACTGGGCTAGGGGCAGCCTTGGGCATTCCTTCCTTCTACTGTTACGTCCACCAGACAGACAGACAGCTTCTGAGAAGGAACTTCACTCCCTTTGGCCTCCTTCGCCACATAGCTGAGTTCTTGGCTTAGAAGATGGGTGGAAAGTGTCAGGCTGAGTAAAAGATCTCATTCTGTCTCTTGTCCCTCAGCCTGCTGGATACAAGGTGGACATGGTTTTGATAGAGTTAAAGGTTATTGAGAACCCTGGTGGGTTTGAGGGGAACTTGACTCCAGTTCTCTGCAGGAGTGGTATGCACACTTAATGGCTGAGCCATTTCTCCAGTCCCAACATGATTGTTACTAATTTGGGGGTCACGGGGATAATAATACGCTTGGGGTCACTCAGCTACCAGATGCAACATCCAAGCCACTGAGCCACCAGACAAGCTCCATTCTGGGCACACAAAGAAAGTAAAGTTAGAGCAGATACCAAGCCTAGCAAACCAGTATGACAAGGTCTTTTGAAGAGCAGACAGAGAACATGTACTAACCAGTCTACTCTTTGCCTTACAATTCTTTCTACACATGTAGCCAGAATGTTTCTGAAAACAACAACAACAGCAGCAACAAATAATAATAATCCTAGGCAACTCCCCATAGCCCTCCCTACAGTGACTTCCCACAGCATCAGACCCCAACTCTTCAAGCTCCCTTCTGGTATGCCTGCCTCTAACTTCAAACCCTCACCCTAGTTTACAGATCTCTGTTTCTCTATCAGATATCCCTTGGTGAGCAAACAAATTAGCAGAAGCAAAGCCATTTCATAATGGTAACACCCCCCCCATGGGAAGTACTATTTTATCAACTAAGAAAATACCCTAGATACAAGACAGGGGTGTCAGAACTCAGAACTCTCTCTTGGGCTCAAAAGTGACCTCTCAGAGAGACTGCTGGGAGCTCATCAAACCCAAAATGTTTGAATCTGGTTAATTCAGTCCAGTTCAATGATCAGTGATGCCTACCTGCTGCCTGGCTTGCAGACTGTGAAGAACAGGGCTGTGAACAAGCCCTTGCCTTAGAGAATGTACAGCCTTGTTGTAGAGCATCCTTTGTACCCTGCTGTCAATAACAGAACAACCATAATAGTAGCTAATATTTATTATATGTCTGCAAGAGGCTGGAGTTCTTGTAAGGACCCATGGGTTACTTATTTATTTATTTAGCTTAAGTTTTGTTGGGTTGGCAATTGAAATCTGCCCTGGCACATGCCAGGTAAGCATTCTACCACTGAGTTCCATCCAGCCTTGGGCCCAGTGACTGTTTCATTCTCCCAACTAACTACTGGCTATGATTTTCCTCTACCCTCTAAAGAAAAGGGAGTTGAGGACCAAGTAATATATGTTTGTATGGTGTGATGGTTAGTTTCTTTTTTGTCAACTGGATGCGAGCTAGAGACTTTGAGAAAAGGGAATCTCAACTGAGAAAATGCCTCTATCAGATTGGCCTGGTGGGCATGTCTGAGGGCCATTTTCTTGATTGATGATTGATGTAGGTGGGGTCTATCCCACTATCCCAGGGTGGTGCTATCCCTGGGCAGGTGGTCCTGGATGATATAAGGAAGCAGGCTAAGCAAGCCATGAGGAATAAGAGAGTAAGAAATATTCCTCCATGGCCTTTGTTTCAGTTCCTGCCTCTGGGTTCCTGCCTTGAGTTCCTGCCCTGAACTCCCTCAGTGATGGACTCTAAGCTATAAGTAAAATAAACCCTTTCCTCCCCAAGTTGCCTTTGGTACTGGTATTTATCACAGGAATAGAAAGCAAAATAGAGAGCCACATGACTTGTAAATGGAGACCAGAACTGAGTTGTGTTTTTCTACCTTACAAGAAGGTGGCTAATGCCATTGGAAGACGCTAGACCCTCAGAACCAAGATGAGTAATTCCTTGAACCCCATTCTTCTCTCGTGGAGATAAGGACTTCTTGCAGGAATACACCATTACCTTTCCAAACCTGTTCTCTTGGTTCCTTGTGGTGGTGTCTAAGTCACTGTGATGCTGTTGAATAGAGAACCCAGACTCCTTTGCATCTCAGGATGAGCACATGCACACTTAAACCAAGCACTCTGGACAGTTGCATACATTTGAAATCCTTAAGTAATCCATATTACATCATACACATTCATCCCATCATCCATAATAGTCATATAAAGATGGGCTCATAACTACCAACTGGACTACATTTTATAAATGCAACTTAAGGAATATCAGTTAGCATATTTAAGGTGGGCTATTGGCAGTGAGCTTCATGCTCCCATTCTGTCCCCATCTTGGTCCTTCCTGACTGACATCCTTGACTCCTGAGCTTGGGTCGCAGCATGGAACCTTCCCGTTCCCAGTTCCCCGAGGGCTGTCTTACCATTGCCAGTGGTATGAGCCCAATCAAGTCCTTTTGGCTCACATAGATCTTGGACACCCCCAAGTCAGACGTGATGTCTCCTGGGTATTCAACCTGCCACGTGACAAGCTGTGTGGTGGGTGGGTCACTGGGTCCTTCAATCTCAATGTCGATCTGCATGACTTCGTAGGAGGCATCATCCGCACTATGGAGTAGGAACGAAGGAAAACAGAGGTGAGTGACTGAGAAGCGGAACTCACCTGAGTCAGTGTGGATTTTCGCTGGCACCTGTGCTCGTGTGCCCCAAGCCTTGAGCAATTTAAGGACAAGCCACCATCTGCATGCTTGCCAGCCCTTGCCAGGGCTCTGACATCATCATTTAAGGGTAGTTCCTTCTTTTGAGCTATTCAGCGTCTCCAGGGCATTGGTTGTCCTAAATACTGTCTAAACACTCTCTGACCCATTTTTCCACCAAGAATGGCTCTTTCTCCGACTTCCAGAAACATCTACACTGTTTATGTTGGTCTTACTCAAAGCCACAGTCCATGTAGAGAATTTTAAGGGTGCCATGGCCTCTTGTTCTACTGATGGTAAGGCAGCATTGAAGGGAAACAGGACAGGCAAGAGTGTGGGCTCAGGGATCAGCACACCGCTGATGAACATGGAGACTTCAGCTATCACCTGGAGACGGGAGTGGCAGTGACAGATGCTAGTTCTAGATATCTTAGTTCCCATAAGTACATCTCTGGAAATGGATCCAGGCTCGATGACCACAACTATTTTAACAGCCTTTGGCTACTTTCATTAACTGGCTCCTTTCGTCTTTTCAAAGTTTCTTTCGAGTACAATGTCTGCTCTTCTAGGTGACAGGTGAGAAAGAAAATGGTTTCATGCCAGCCTTTCTTGAGGGGAAGATGAAAGAAGTGTAGGTGAGAACTCAGAGGGGTTATCTGAGAGTGTCTCTTAAAGTAACATTAGCCAACAGATACGTATCTAGCGACTCAAGCTTTACATCTTCCCAAAGGTGCCTTTGAACACCAACATTTACTATTATCATGAGAGGTGCTTTGTCATAGAGGACCAATTTATGGAAACATATCAATGACAGCACCCAACATGCAATCTCTCACTTGGAAGCTCAGAAAAGAGCCACCGTGAACACACAAGGTTAAGATGGCTGATTGGAGATCATGAGATCGAACGAACAAAAGCCAAGATAAAAGCCACCAATACAGAAACAAGAGAAAGACCCACAGAGAACAGAAACAAGGGAGGCAGAGGAAGGCACCCCCACTCCATCCCCACCCCATTCCATGCCAAGATACTTTCACTGTGTTGGGTCCTGCTCAAAGCATGTATTCCAGAACAGTGGGTCCCAGCTATCGCGAGAGTCTGGCAGTTTGGATGCCGGAAACTCAAATCAGAAGCTGAATTCAATGTTTCAGGGGAGGGGGGGGTAGGCAGAGCACAGTGGACTGTGGACACAGTACCAGAAGACAGATAGAGGAGTCTAAAGTAGGGAGATCCAAAGTGCACAGCCCATCGCTTGGACAGGAAGGAAACCAGGGTCGGTGGAAGTGTAAGCAGAACTCGGGGCAGAGTCCTGATGGATGCCGTAGATACTCAGCAGCACACACAGAGGTAACAGCACCAGGAAAGTGACCAGGGCGTTTTCCACACAACACCCTCCACCTCCCCAACACCCACCCTCATGAACTCCTACAGGAGCATGGGAAGTATGTGGTGGGGTGTGCTACAGTTAATCTAATAGACCAGAAAGGACAAACACAGTGGTTCTTTCACATTCCCTCAGAGCCTCAGGTACAGAAAGCCCTGCACTGCTCGGATTCCCCCCCCCAAAGCACCAGAGATGGGGTGTAGTTTGCAACCTGAGGAAATCAGACAGGGAATGATGGCCAGAGGTGGTCTCTGACTTAATTCCTGATAACAGCAGCCTCACCCTGTCAGTGACTGAGAAAGTGCATTTCCCTAGCAGGAAGAGATACAGATTGAGGGTACACTATCTTCTGTTATAATTCCTTATAGACAGGATCTTACTGTGCAGTCCTGAACAGCCTGGAACTCTATGTACCACCTGCTTCTGCCTTCTGAATACTAGAAGTAAAGATGTGTACCACCAAGCCTAGCTACTTTATTATCCATTTAATTTTTATTGTTTAATTTTTGTTTGTTTACTTATTACATTTCAATTGCATGCATTTATTTGTGTGTGTGTGTGTGTGTGTGTGTGTGTGTGTGTGCGCACACACTACCACATACATGTGGAAGTCAATGGAAGTGCAGGGGTTGGTTTCTCTCCTTCCATTAATCAGGTTGTAAGTCTTGGTAGCAGGTGCTTTACCCACCAACCCCTCTCTCCAGCCCTTATTATTTTAATTCAAACTAAGTTTTGGGGAGTTCATAGAATGTCCACTTCTGTCTCTTGGTTGTTCATTGTGTTTTAATTTGTATCTCACTGGAAAAGCTTGTACTGTTTTCCCTTTCTTCCTCTACATTCAATACACAATATTCTTCCTGCTACTCATTGTAGCCACACTCTCCTCTCATTCTGATTATACCTCTCCCTTTTCTATAAGTATAAGGTTCTGGGTTCAATCCTCACCATTGGAAAAAAGAAAATAAAATAAAACAAAAAAAGAAGAACACAACTAATAAAAGATAAACTATGTCCTAAAGAACACACATATCCAATAACTGCGTAAATCATCCAAAGGAAAAAAGCCAGGAACCAGCAATGCACATTGGCATCTCACAAGCTGACATCTCAACACCAGAAAACAGAGATGATAAGATAGTTGAAATTCCAGGCAAAGATATCAGAGTCTTACTTTAAAAACTAGAGAGGTCCCCAGAAATCCACAAAGATACCTCCACTATAGACTACTGGCAATGGTCGAGAGAGTGCCTGAGCTGACCTGCTCTGGTGATCGGATGGCCGAACACCCTAACTGTCATGATAGAACTCTCATCCAGTGACTGACGGAAGCAGATGCAGAGATCCATCACCAAGTCCCAGGTGAAGTCCAATTGGTGAGAGAGAGGAGGGATTATATGAGCAAGATATATATATGGAAACCATGATTGGAAAAAGCACAGGGACAAATAGCCAAACTAGCGGAAACACATGAACTGTGAACCAATAGCTGAGGAGCCCCCATGGAACTGGGACCAGGCCTTCTAGATAAGTGAGACAGTTGATTAGCTTGAACTGTTTAGAAGGCTCCCAGGCAGTGGGACTGAGACCTGTCCTTGGTGCATGAGCTGGCTTTTTGGAACCTAGGGCCTATGGTGAGACACTTTGCTCAGCCTTGGTGTAGGGAGGAGGGGACTGGACTTGCTTCAACTGAATGTACCAGCCTGGGCTGACTCCCCAGAGGAGACCTTGCCTGGGAGGGGGTGGGAATGGGGGGTGGATTGGGGGAAAAGCTGAGGGGGTATGAGGAGGGAGGATGGGGAATCCATGGCTGATATGTAAAATTAAATTAATTATAAAATAAAAATATTAAAAATAATAATTAATGTACTGATCATAAAAAACTAATCAAGGACCACCAGAAGACTCCAATGAGCAGTGGAATGAAAATCCACTCAGGACCTAGACAAGAAAGTGATCAGTGTGGGTGAAATGCTCAGTACTTTGGAATGAGGATTTGAACACACAGAGGAAAAAGTCAGCTTGTAAATCGAGACACTGGAATAGAACCGCACAAATTCTGGAAATGAAAGAATGAATCAATAAAATTAAAAGAAAAGACAATGGAAAGCACTGCACACAGACAAGCACAGTCAGAGGAATGGATTTCAGGACTGGTGGACAAGGCTGAAACAGTGCATAGACATATGTAAGAAAGAAAAATCAACACAAATGACTAAAGTGTGCAAAAGCTCTTAGAAACATTCAAGAAACCAAATTAAGAATCCCTGAGGTAGAGAAAGGATAGAACAAAGTCTAAAGGGCTTAGATAATTAATTTGATGAAATTAGAGCTGAGAGTTCCCCGAACTTCGAGGAAGAGATGGACATGTAAACACAGGAGATATTTGGAAGCCAAACAGATATGTTGAGAAGAACCGCTCCATGACACATCACAGTACAAGACAAAAAAATACAACGGAAAACACAAACAGCACTGACAGATGTGGTGGATAAATCACAACTCGCATACAAAGGCAGGAACATTAGAATAATACCAGATGTCTTACCAACAACCCTAAAAGCCAGGAAAGCATGGAATAAACAATATGTTTCAATCACTAATAAACCGCTGTTAACCACAGTTGCTATACCTTGTAAAATCGGAGGAGAAATATGACCATTTCAGGACAAGCAGAAGTCAGAGAAATGGATGACAATCAAGGAAGCATGGCAGACCATCCATAAAGGAATATTATAGACACAGGAAGACAACAGTTTCTCTATGAGAACACAGGACATGCTAGCATCTCCTGAGAGGAACAGAAAGATAGAGGGGAGCTGGGAAGGTATCAATACAACACATCAAATCGCAAAGAGGAGGAAGGAAAGAACTATCAATAATCCAGCTGTCCTCATTTGCTTTTCTGTTGCTGAGATCAAAGCAATGTGGAGAGTAATGGCTTTATTTGGCTTACAGGTCACAGTCCGTCACAGAGGGAAATCAGGGCAAGAATTGAAGCAGAGGATGTGGAGGAGCGCTGCTTACTGGCTTGCTCCCTATGGCTTGCTCAGCCTGCTTTCTTACACGGCCTAGGACAACCAGCCCACGGGTGGTACACCCTAAGAAGGCTGGGCCCTTCTACAACAAACTTAAATGGATAAAATGCCTCCACAGACTTGCCCACGGGCCAGTATGATGGATGCAACTTCTCAAATGAGGTTTCTGCTTCCCTGGTGTGTCACGTTGACAACTGAAGCTACGTCACAGACCCTTCAAATATACTCCACGAGCCACAACACAGAGAGAAAGAGATTTGTTTCAAGACCCTTTGAAATCAACTTTGCCTTCAGGGTCCTCTGCCGCCAACTCTCTGAGTCCTGTGATGTTTCCAAAAATCAAAGGGGAGGCATGAACACTGGAGCATGAGCCATGAATGCTTTATCACACGTTGCAGTTGGAGAGATCAAACACCATATAGACATCGGCCCTTGAGTGGGAGCAATATGAAGAGCTGAGAGCTCAAGTTACTAAGCCTCCCAGTCTCCTTTCTACTGTTCTGCTAAGACACTCTGAACAAAAGCAAACTGGGGAGGAAACGGTTCACTTCGCTTACACGTATGTCAAGGTCACAGTCCATCACTGAGGGAAGTCAGGGCAGGAATTCAAACAGGAACTGAAGCAGAGCCCATGAAGGAATGTAGGTTGCTGGCTTGCTCTTGAGATTATGTTCAGCTAGCAGTCTTTTTTTTTTTTAAACAAGGCAAGTGTTTTATTGGTGAGTACTAGTCATCTTTGACACTATTCTTTAGTGACTTTATTCTGTTCAGTCTATTTTGGAAGGTAAAGTTCTAAAGCATATTATAATTCTTCTGATATACAATAATACATATCTTTTTTTTTGGTTTTTTTCGAGACAGGATTTCTCTGTGTAGCTTTGCGCCTTTCCTGGAGCTCACTTGGTAGCCCAGGCTGGCCTCAAACTCACAGAGATCCGCCTGGCTCTGCCTCCCGAGTGCTGGGATTAAAGGCGTGTGCCACCAACGCCCAGCCATATCTTTATTATTAAGAATTTTTTAATTCATTTTACATACCAATCAAAGATTCCCCCTCTTGCCTCCTCCCATCCCTCCAGCCTCCCTCTCTCAATCCATCCCCCATTCCCTCCTACAAGAAGGTAAGGCCTCCCATGGGGGGGCACATTTAGTAGAGGCAGGTCCAAGCCCCTCCCCCTGTCTCAAGGCTGTGCGAGGTATCCCATCATAGGCAGTGGGTTCCAAAAAGCCTGCTCATACACCAGGGATGGATTCTGATCCTACTGCCAGGGGGCCCCCAAGCAGATCAAGCTACACAATTGTCTCGCTATACAGAGGGCCTCGTCCAGTCCCACGCAGGCTTCACAGCTATTGATCTAAATTTCATGAGTTCCCACTAGTTTGGTTTGGTTGTCTCTGTAGGTTTCCCCATCATGATCTTGATGCCCCTTCCTTGCTCATAGAATCCCTCTTCTCTCTCTTCAGCTGGATTCCCTGAGCTCAGCCTGGTGTTTGGCTGTGGATCTCTGCATCTGCTTTCATCAGTTACTAGAGAAAGGCTCTATGATGACAGTTAGGGTATTCACCAATCTGATTACTGGGGTAAGCCAGTTCAGGCACCCTCTCCACTATTGCTAGTAGTCTAAACTGGGGTCATCCTTGGGGATTCCTAGGAACGTCCCTAGCACCCGGTTCCTCCCTATCCACCTGATGTCTCCCTCTATCATGGTATCTCTTTCAGTGCTCTCCCACTCCATCCCTGTTACAGCTCAACCATCCTGTTCCCTTATGTTCTCATCCCCCATCCCCTACTCTCCATTGCCCATCCCTCATCCCCAGTTTACTCACGGAGATCTCATCTATTTCCCCTTCCCAGGACAATCCATGTGTCACTCTTTGGGTCCTCCTTCTTAGCTTCAGCTAGCATTCTTATGCAGCCCAGGACCACCTCTCTAGGGGTGGTGCCTCAACAGAGGGCGTGGCCATTCCACATCAATAACCAATCAATACAGTTTCACACAGACATGGCCAAAGCCTAATCTGATGAAGACAATTTCTTAGTTTACATTCCCTTCTCCCAGGTGACTCTAGGTGTGTCAAGCTGACAATTTAACCAAGACACTAGTTAACACATCTTAATAATATCTGTATTTGTTTTTCTTTATTATGGATTAGAAACCAATATATTACAGTATGGCTTTAAGAAGCATTCTGGTGAGCCAACTTCACTCTGCAGCCACCCCCACAGAGCGACTGGCTTCTAGGGTGTGTGTGAGTGCTGTGGTAGCATGGTGAAGTGGGTGGGGGAGACAGAGAGTGAAATTCCACTCCCAACTTAAGTTGCTCCAGATGGCTCTCTGAAGTATAAATTGGTGAAATTTTAGGAAACAAAAATAAAGCCAGAGGTGAAGGTCTAGGACACGAGTGACTCTTTTCTTAGGAAACCCTTTGAGATATATTCCCAGTACCTCTTTCCATTCACTTTCTAAAAGGTGCAAGATGTGTGATATTAAGTTAGAAACGGTGGTTCACAGATTCCCCCATCCATTCCACTGTTGCCCTGTGCCCGAACCCTAGGCTCTAGATGCTTTTATTGCTAATGATGTGTGTCTGCCTTTCCTTGGATAGTTTCTGTTATGGTTTGAATGTGTTTGAACATTTGGTCCTTAGCAAGTGGCACTGCCTAGGGAGGCTGTGAAAACTTCAGAGGTGAGGGCTAGGGACCAAAACTAGCCACTAGGGTTGGGCCTCGATGGTGATCTCTACTTCTGGCCTTTGCTTCTTGATTAGCCAGGATCTGAACCATTTAGAACACAGGCACCTGCCACAAGCCTTCCCCTCCATAACAGACTGTAGTCCCTGAGACAAGGAGCCATGATAAACTTCTCAGGAATGAGAAAAGTAACTAGGATAATTCTTTTGGAGTTTTTAGAGCCAGTTTATAAGATGTGAATTTGGGGGGGGGGTATTTTCTGGGACCTCATCATTTAGCAGAGACTGTGAGTGCTGAGGTTGGATGATCCAGCCCTTATCCCTGGAGGAGTCAAAGAGAGGTGCAACACTTATAGCCGAGCACTCCTTGTGGTAGCTACACTTTGTGGGAAGGACCAGTCTTGGACTGGATCCTCCCTCCTAAAGCCCTCAATGGATTGTTACAAACACTTCTTCACACATTCATACACTAATAAATCCTTATCTTACTGGCCCTCCTACAGAAAATGAAGAAAATTTCAAAATTAGGAGGATATCATCCTATTTAGGTGTTTTTGTCAATTTGACACAGGCTGGGGTCATCTAGGAAGGAAGGACCTCAACTGAGAAAATGCCCCTACCAAATTGGCCTGTGGACAAGTCTGTGGCATATTTTTTTAAAGATTTATTTATTTATTATGTATACAGTGTTCTGTCTGCATGTATGTCTGCAGGCCAGAAGAGGGCACCAGATCTCATTACAGGTGGTTGAGAGCCACCATGTGGTTGCTGGGAATTGAACTCAGGACCTCTGGAAGAACAGCTAGTGCTCTTAACCGCTGAGCCATCTCTCCAGCCCCCATATTTTCTTGATATGAGAGGGCCCAACCCACTGTGGTTGGTGCCATCCCCAGGCTGGTGGTCCTGGACCTTATAAGAAAGCAGGTTGAGTAAGCCATGGGGAGCAAGCCAGTAGGAAGCACTCCTCCATGGTCTCTGCTTCAGTTCTCACCTCCAGGTTCCTGCCCTGACTTCTCTCAGTGATGGTCTATGATCAGAGGTGCAGCCTAGTAAAAATGTTTTCCTCTATGGATTGCTTTTGCGGAAATGTTTCATGAAAACAATCGACAACAAACTGGACAGAAATAAATGTTCTGCAGAAACAGACATGGGGAATGAGTGAAGGTAGGGGGGCCTCCCTCCAGGCTCAGCTCCACTTTAGAAGGACTCCCCACATCACTGTGGTCCTTGCCTGCAGTGGCATTTGGAAAATTTGCATCTGATGCAGACATGAGTGACCAGATGTCTCCCACATGGAAGGACCATTGTCCTCCTTTCCTGTATCCCCTTTCGTGTCTCATTCTCAAGATTAAAATGGGGATATTACTTAAACAAATTGTTTCTCCTTAGACATTATCATGCCATTAAAGTTTTCCATTACTGGCACTTTTTTTTCTAACTTCTTCATTACCATTTTCAGTACGAGACCTTTTATAAGTAAGTAAAATATGCACAACTCTTTTAATGGATGTACTTTATAATGAGATTTTTTTGTCACTATAAATTTGTCGTCTCATGAAGTCTCTTGTGACAAGAGTCATTTTGGGGGAGAAAGAGAGAGAGAGAGAGAGAGAGAGAGAGAGAGAGAGAGAGAGAGAGATTTAGCCACAATGGACTGTTTCTGTCGCTCAGTCTACCACCAGTCACTCGTCAGTCAGCAATTGCCATATTAGTTCTGAAATTCTCGTTGTTGTTGTTCTATTCTTCTGTTGTTGAGACTTAGATTCTAGAGTTATCAATGGAAGGTTATGATCAACTAGTGGCCTTATAGTAGCTCCTGAGCTGGGCTTGCACTGATTCCCAAACTTTATGCAGATGTAGCCCTTACTAGTCCAACATTAGCCACAGTAGGAGTGTCCATTAGTAATACCTCTACTCAGGGCATCAGCTACCCATCCAAAGGACTCACTGCAGAAGTGGAATCCACAGGCATTTAGCATTTGGCGAAGGAGGACATCGAGTAAAACATCATCCTAATAAGCAGATCCCTACAGCTGTAAGAGTGGGTGAAAAGCCTAATGGATTGGTGAGACAAGAGCCTCCCAGGGGACAGTGTGTGGCCAGGGAGGTCCAGGGCAGTCTCAAAGGGAAAAGCCTGGGGTGAGGTCTCTATGAAGCATAGGTATGGAGGAGGAGAGATAGATAGACAGACGGATGGATGAATGGATGGACGGATGGATGGACAGATAGATAGCTTGCTCTCCAAAAAGGGGGAACTCATGAGCTAGGGTTTATGTGTGCAAAGAACAAGATGGTGCAGTGGAAACTGAGGTAACCTCTGAGGTGTGACTGGAATATTCAAGAATCCTAGTACTAACTGGGGCAGAAGGTGCAGGTGAGTGGTTGGTAGAAAGGCCATGCAAGTCTTTAAAACCACCCTCAAGCAGCCTACTATGTCTAGGCTGTCACCTACGAGTCATGGTTTGCTTATGCAACAGTGTTTTTGAGCCAAAAATGAAGCCTTAGATTGTTAATTTTGGAAAAAAAACCAAAAACAAAGATTATGTAGCATAGAACATGCATGGTCTACAAAGCTTGGCATATTGCTAATGCTATCTCACCCCTTATAGGAAAAGCTTGCCAACTCCCGGTCTTTATCATGAGAAAAAAATGACAAATTAATAACCTTTAAAAGTAATAAAATGGTATTTACTTCATTACACAGATACTTCTCTAGAAGAGAACATGAAGTAGTCAAGTCCTTTTCCCCACTGCTAATGAGGAAGTTTGTATGTAAGAGTTGACCCCGGGCTATTCTGGATTGGAACAACAAGAGAACTGGAATGATAGAAGTTTGCATAGGCGGGCCCTATTATAAAGGCTGCCATTAGGGTGAGAATGCATGTACCAGGCTTTTTTTTTTTTTAGGTACTAAAAAGTACAAAATGATCTCAACTGAAATGGAGCAATAGACCAAGTTTCAGTAGAAAGGGGAAAAAATAAAACGGGAAATTCTTTTAGATGAGTTATGAGTTTCACAAGAATCTCTGCACAACCTTAGAATGTTAATCAGAGTGGGGGAATCTTTCTTAAGTGCAAGCATCCTTCATACATCTGTCATCTCAAGCCTTGTACTGACATGCAGAGCAGCAACCCCAGTTAACCAGGATGGACAAAGACACAGCCAGCCTTGACCTAGGGTAGGGCCAGGTCTCCAGATGAGGACTTGCCTCTATTCCATGACTGATACACAAAATGACTGACAAGTAGGGATATGGCAGTGTTAAAAGGTGAAAATGAACACAAAGTTTGACCAGTTTGATCCTTTGCGACTCATGTCATCATCTCAAAGTAGGAAGCAGAAGTCCCAGAGAGAAATGTGACAGAGATGTATGCTGTGGGATGCTGTCCTCTGGATAGGACAATGTCCATGCCTTCTTGAACCCTCAGCAGCTGTGGTTTCTTTGAGAAGACCCACACAAGATTTGGACCATTAACATTTGGTGATCCAAGGGAGGGTTCCCATGGCCCAACACTTCATAGAGAATACACAAGCAGGTAGCTATTGCTGGCAAGAGGGAGCTTTGCTTTGGTGCAATAGCAGTCCATAAGTTGCCTGTGCTCCTGTGAGCAATCCTTCACCCATGCTCCTGTGGGTAACCCCTCCTCCATGCTTCTGTAAGTAACCCCTCACTCATGATCCTGTAAGTTACCCCTCACCCTTACTTGTGTGGGTTACCCCAGTTAAACTTCAGCTAGGCTTGAGTGCAGTTGTTTATTTGTTCTGTTTGGGGTTCCTTATCTAGGGTGTATAGATTTGTTCAAGTCTACCCAAGAAAAGTTTACACAGCAACACTGTTACACATTCAAAATGGTTCCAAATGGAAGGGGTTTTCTTTGCAAGAGCAAGCCTCTCCCACTTAGGCAATGTTCACATCAGTCTTTAAGAACAAGCACAACATTCTAATTATATGATCAGTGTATTTGAGATGAAATAACCTCACCTCCTAGGTTTTAAGTTTCATTTATTAAAAGGCAAGTTCTCAATCTGATCTCTTTTGTTTTTATTTTCATTGTATTTCCACCTCTGTTCTACCTGGATTGACTTAAGTGATCTTTCATGGTGTACTTCACCTGTTAATACATAGTTCAAGAAGGCTTTCCCATGTTCCAAAGTGGAGAGAAAGAGAGAGAGAGAGAGAGAGAGAGAGATTGAGAGCAAAGGTGGGGGATGGGAAATCAGCTGTTTGCAAAAGGCAAAATTCTATCTAAAAGCAGTGAGTGCCCTTGACATCTTTGGGGAGCTCTCTCCACTCCCAATGGGAAGGCATTTTCCACTTGAGCTGGAATCACTACAGCAGACAAACAGAGGGAGAAAATAACACTAAATCTTTCATCTCCACTTCGTGACATTTTCTTAAACATATTCGCTGAGAGATAGAGAGATATTTTATTTTTATACATTTCTTTTTATTGGGAGGTTTTTTTTCCCCTAAAAAAGAAAGAAAGAAATCTAATCTGTATGCCACAGACACATTAGTATCGTTTCCAGGGCTGCAGACTGTTCGAGACCACATCTTGTCTGCAGAAACAGGGACCTTGGATACCCAGCATTTGGGATGAGGCTTTGGCCCTCAGTGCAAATTGTGCAGGAACCACAAACACAGAGTAAGGTGGAAATGGCAAGAAATGTAAGCAAGCCAATGACAAGCCATTAGTTCCTGAATGTCTGAGCCTCTCTTCTTGGGGATTTGAGAAGGGTCTGTGATGGCCCAACTTTGTGAGAAGACACTGTCAGCATTCTAGCAGGCGTTTATGAATGTGTGCATTGTAAGATTTCCCATCATAAAATTTTAATTGGAACCATTTCCACTACTATGTCTGGGGACTCTGCTTCCTAGACCCCACTGCAAGTTATTTGTTGTTTTTAAGTTAAAATAAACTGAGCAGAATTTCTTCACACTCTATTGAAGCAGAATGTCTCCAGGCAGGTCAAAGGATGGCAGATGTGAAGGGAGGTTAAAAATGTCTTTACAAGTATCTTGGTGCTTGGATGTGGGAAAGCCTCGCCATGGCTGTGTGACATCCTCAGCAGAAATATCAAGATGTATCACACACATACATGCACCCATGCATACGTGCGTGCGCGCGCACACACACACACACACACACACACACACCTGCACCCAATAGCCAAAGCATACTTGGTATTTCAGACCTTCAGGCCTGTATACATTCTACAGCATTAGTGCCACACTGAAATAAAAGACCTACAGACATTATTGTTCTCTATCCACAATCTCTTTAAGCATGTCATTGAATTGAATTGCTGGACTGAAAAAGCTCTTATGTTTGCATGAAAATTCAAAGAGGGGTTATTAATTGATAGTGATGACCAGCACTAAATCTACTAATGGTTTTTCTCAGCTCCCATCTGACGTGACAAATGGCAGTGCTCACAGGCTCAGATGCTTTATTATCCTGTAATAAAATTAATTCAAATATGTATATAGGTAATTCCTCCTACAAAAGAAGGTTTCTGTTTCTTTAAACCTCCATGTGAGACTGTCATGCCACCGCCCATGATCAATACATAATTGTGCTTCAGGCTTCTAGTGCCCCCCGGTCTGAGGCTGAAGAATTAATTTGCTGGTTGAGGTTAATGGAATGTCAATTAATTTCTTGGTATAAATGTCAATACATTCAGTTAGGCTTTGTGATTTAAATATAATTAAAGATAAACTTCAAGTCAACGTTTCCTTTTCGGTTTGGGATATGATGGGTGATTTACTAAAAACCCCATGAAGCCACCAGGGAGGGGAATTTGCTTTATCTCATATAGCAAATGTGTGTTCATTTCCAGTAGCACGAGAAAGAAACAGAAGAGTCCTTTCATTTCTCTCCAGCCTTGTGGCCCATCTTTGACATCTACAGTTTGTGTTGCTCGGTGCTGCCGTTGACAGAATGGACTTCAGAACAAAATGTACCCAGTAGAGAATCCTGATTATGGCACCAACTAGGGTGCATCAGACTTAACTCCTGCGATGGTTAGCTTTAATTATCAACTTAACACCACCTAGAATCACTGGGAAGGGAGTCTCAACGAGGGGCTGTGTACCCTGGGCTGGCTTATGGGCACGTCTGTGGGAGATTGTATTCATTAAGTTAATCAATGTGGGAAGACCCAGTCCATTGTGGGCAGCCCCATTCCCTAGGCATGGGGTCCTTGACTGTGTAAGAATGGAGAAATAGAGCGGAGCACCAGTAAGCAAGCATGTATGCATTCATTACTTTCTGCTTTTGACTTTGGATGTGATGTGCCTGGCTTTTTTAAGTTCCTACCTTAACGTCCCCATAATGATGGGCTGTAAACCTGCAATTATAAGCTGAAATAATCCCTTTCTCCTCTAAGTTGCTTTCTATAATATAGCAACTAGGAAGGAAAACAGAACTCTCAAGGCCCCAGATTTGCACACTATACAATGTCTCTTAATTAGGACTATGTTTTGAGTGCCTGTCAGACCTCCGGATATGGTGTGCACAGGATACATTGAACTCTAGATGGCATCAATCCTGCAGTGCAGTACCTGCTTGAACTGCAATGGTGACATGCACAGCTGTATGAGGCTATCCTATCAGTGATTAATCGAGATCACTATGCCAAGGGTTTAAGGTTATATGTATATGAAGCTATAGCCAAGACGTGGGAGGTGATAGCTTGCATTTGAAACTGGGTATCAAGCTTGGCATAAGCTCCATTTAGTGCCTGTGTGGGTCTGAGGGGGGAGGCTAAAGATCAGTTTCTCAATGTGTGACTTCGAATTCCGACCTCCTCCCCATCTGTGGGTCACAGACAAGAACTGGAGAAGCCACTGTGAGCCACACTCTGTTATGGATGCTGTCCATGGTGCCAAGTGAGCACACAGGGAAAGGCTTCTGCTCCCAGGGAGACCACGCTCTTAGGGACATCAGATTTCAAGGAAAAAAAGACAGAAGGTGAATTCAACCTCCCTGGGTTGGTCATCTCTCCGTTACTTCTCTTAATAAAGAATCAAGGGGCAGCAAAGTTGCGTATGTCCTTATCAGTAGAGCCCGTCACTGCCACTTTATATGGCAAAAGGGACTTTGTAGTAAATTGAAGGTCCCGAGATAAGATTATCCTGCATCAGAGGTGTGACTCTAAATGCCATCCTGACAGTCATCATTAGATGAAGCCAGTGGAAGGTTCCACAGTGGGAGAAGCCCCACAAAGGGCCAAATGATTAGAACAACGTTCTTGGAAACAGGACAAAGAGCCTACTTCAAAGCTAGTAAAAGGAATCATTCTAAGCACTTTCTTTAGCCATGTCCTTGCCTGGTGGACCAGAGGAATTGCCTCAATGGCCCAAATCCCCATCAACATGTTCTGCTCAGGAGTGTCGTCTGTGCTGTGGCCCCTCTGTCCTGTCATTCCTGCTACAACAAGTTCAGCAGCAATTTACCACTGTATGTAAAAGAGAAGATTAATCCACATTATATATATCATGCTCAGCCTTATAATAATCCAATCAATTATTCAGCACAGCAATCAGTAAATGTGGAACAGTTTACAAACAGCCCCATCATAAAGTATTCTGGCTTAGGATTAACATATGGAGTTGTGTCTACGCCACAGACAAACCTGGTGTTTCAGGAGATACTTCAGAAGACAAGCTATACATTGGCAACACCCGATGTTTCCAGACAAATACTGAGAGGGAGGGTCTTCAGTCTGGGATATATGATGGCCATGAACTCAGTGTTCAAAGCATTCCTCTCAAGATTCCACTGTAAAGCCACCATGGAGAAGAGCTAATTTTGAGCAGCAGAAAACCACTAGTATGGAGCAATGGATACTCCATCAGACGGGAAGATGTATGGAGAATTGGCCATTTGAGTCCATTGCCCTGTTCAAGTAAGGGGCAGTCACCTGAATCCCATCCACAAGTTCTGGTCCACTAGCCCAAGGTTCTCCCCAGGCACTCAGATTCCAGGTATCCAGGGTATATGGTATGCAGAGTGTACAGTGAACTCCAGGGGGTATCATTCACATAGTTACTGCAACACCCACTTAAAGTGCACAGTGGTGACAGGCACATCTGTATGAAGCCACCCTGTCACAAGTAGCACTAATCAAATGAGGTCAGTGTGCCAAGTGTTTAGGGTCATATATTGTGAGGGTGGTCTAGACTTTGGGTGTGATAGCTTGCATTTGAAACCGCGTATCAAGTTTCAAATAACCTTCATTTAGTGCTTATGAAGGACCATGGGAAGGCTAAAGATTGACTTCTTCATGTGTGCCTTTGAATTCCGACCTCCTACCCAACTGTCAGACACAGACAGAACTGGGTGCCACCATTACCTCCTCCTCAGAGCCGCTGCCTGCATCCACATGGTGTTTTTGTTTAAAGCGGGATCCTCTGCTCACGCAAATGCCATAGTTACTCCAGGTCTTCAGAGTCTGGGAGGATTTGATTTTAGACCGACTTGATATGCACCCTTGCTAACAACTGTCTTTACAACCTCCCAGGATATCCTACCAGCACTCATGGTTGGCACCCTGTGGTCTAAACTTAGGGTAGACACAGACACGTGGAGGGAGACCAGGATAAAAGTGGGCCTCTTCACTGAGGTTTCTGGAGGAAAAGGGAACTTGGAAAGGTGTTAGGCGCACTCTGGGTCCCCCAAATTCACATACTGAAGAGCTCACACTGAGTGCCTCAAAGTTTGACAATGTGGAGATGGACATAATCAAGGGTACACAGAGGAGGTTGGGGAGGTGCTGGAGGGAAATTATAGTCAAATTAAATCAGAGACCAGGCATGAAAGATTTCTCAAGTAGACAAAACCACCCATGCCTCCTAAGTGACCTCAATCTTGCTTGAGTTGTATCCTGGATTGTTTTTATTGTCCATCTGACACAAACTAGAGTCACCAGAGAAGATAGAATCTTGAAGATTTGCCACAGTGAGACTGGCCTGTGGGTAAGTCTATAAAAGACTGTCTTGATTGGTGATTGACCTGGGAGGGCTCTGGCCACTGTGGGCAGTGCCATTCTCTAGGCAGGTGGTCCTGTGCTGTGTAAAAAAGCTGGCTGAGCATGAGCCGGTGAGTGAGCCAGTAAGCCGAATTCCTCTGTGGTCTCGCCTTCAGTTCTGGCTTGAGTCTCTTTATGGATCCCCTCAATGATGAACGGTGACCCGGAAATGTATGCCAAATTAACCCTTTCCTGCCCAGTTTGCTTTTGGTCACGACACTTATCGTAGTAACAGGGAAAATAAACTAGAATAATTTGCAAACATAAGCAAAATTTGACTATTTCATGCAATGGACGTCTTGAGGAAGAGCTGAACTATCACCCATTGAATCAGAAACTACAAACAGAAAGATCATAATACGAATTAGGGATGTTCCAACAGGATAGACAACAAGGGCTACTGGACAACTAAACCACCAAGCACCTTCCCGTCCAAGCACATACCTTTTGTGCTTCCGTGTGTTGCCTATAAACTCCTCCCCCTGTGTTCTCTCTGCAGAGTCCCTCATCCAGTGCTGGCTATAGGGTTAAGAATGCATGAGTCTGACAGCAGAGCTGTGGACAGACACATTTTTTTGGGGACTCAACAGTCCAGCAAGGTGAGGCTGACTAGTATTTCCATGGCCTTAGAACACGAGCTGGATAAAGACAAAATACTTACTATGACTCTGTTTACCTTTTAACCATGTCCTAGTGTGTTTGACTGGCAGATCTTTAAGAAGGGATGATACATTATTTTGCTTTTTATTGCTGTGATAAACACCATGACCAAAAGCAACTCGGGGAGGAAAGGGTTCATTTCACTTCAACAGCTAACAGCCTGCCATCCAGAGAAGCCAAGGCAGGAGCCTGGAGGCAGGAACTGATGCTTAAGCCATGAGGGATAGCTGCTTGCTGGCTTGCTCTGCATGGCTTGCTCATATAACCTAGGTCCACCAGACCGGGTGGAGCACCAACCCACAGTGGGTAGGGCCCTCCCACATCAATAATGAATCACTAAAAGGCCCAACAGACTTGCCCACAAGCCAATCTGATGGAGGTATTTTCTCAAACAACTCCATCTTGTATCAAGTCGACAAACACTAACGAAGACAGATGAGAACACAGACACGCACAGAGGGGAAACCATCAAACGCCATGTTTCTGTCCACACTCACGGGCAAAGGAACTCCCTCCAGTTCTGCTGTGTGTCTGTCGGGTAACTGGTTTGGATTCATCCCGTGGCCACTGAATTGTCTCATCACTGTGTGGTTTTGTCTGGGAGGCCTGAGGAAGGAGCAGTTGTCTACATTCGACAATTGTGCAGAACTACATGAGATGAGTTCCCACTATGAAGCTAACCCATTTCCCCTCCCCCTTTCCATCCCTATTATCCTTTTCATGTGACCTCCTTTAATGAGTCGCTCTTATTTTCTAGGGGTTAAACATGGTAATTAAATCCACTAAGTCATCTTGGAATAAGCTAACAAACAAGTTATGAAATACTGTCTCTAGTTTATTTTTCCTTTGTGTATGTGTAGTGTCCATATACGTATGCACATTTGCATGTATGGGGGCGTGTGTGTGTGTGTGTGTGTGTGTGTTACACGTATGTGAAAGTCTGAAGCTGATGTAGAGAATCATCCTTGACCCATCTTCCACCTTATTCATTGAGGCAGGGTCTCTCAATCAAACTCCAAGCTCGCCAATATGGCTAGTCTTGCTAGCCTGCTTGTTCTGGGGATTCCCTGTCTCTGCCTTCTGAAGTTCGAACTACAGGTGGACTGCCACATCCACCTGGCACTTACATGGTTTTGGGGACTCCAAACTCAGGTCCCATGTTTACATATCAAGTGCTTTAATCACAGAGCCATCTCGAAGCCCCTCTCTGTAGTAATTTTGATCGATGTCAATGTATCATTATTCTGCAATCTTGTCGGTCCATGCTGGTGTGTTGGACACATTCCTGATGAATAAGGCATCCCCTGAAAGATACTGAATGGCTATAGCCTGCTTTACAGCCTCATGGAAATATTCCTCCTAAGTGAAACTTCAAGATATACTTGGGAATAATCAGGGCTTTGGCTTTCAAAGAGACTATAATTAAAAGATGTTTTAAGGGTGAGAACACACCCAGGCCCAGCCTTTGAGGCTGACTTCTATATCTAATATGACTATACCTCCTGTCTCTTCTGGCTCCCCAGCTGTCTGGGAGCAGTGGCTACCCAGCACTCTTAAAAAGAATTGAAAGTTGTGAGGCTGTGTTCTGATGCCCAGGTAACATTTAAAGTTCCGCATAGCTGCGAGTAATTTTCTCAGGAGCTAATCAAAGGTTTTATAGGAAACCTGAGACAGACCATTTCAAAAGGAACCTTCACTAAAACAGGAAACTAAATAATGGGGTCCCATCCTGCTTCACCCCTCCCCTTTTAAGGCTGCCTACCCTAAGACAACGCTGGCCACAGTTTCTGGCGGCTGGCTTTAGATGGAAGCATGCCACCCCCATTTTCCACCCAGCTACTTGCAGGGCTCGATTTACTATTGAGAGAGGCTGCCAAACTGCAGCTTGGG
>CABHPH010001142.1:46045-76555 GCA_902168325.1 Peromyscus nudipes | reverse complement strand
TCTCTCTCTCTCTCTCTCTCTCTCTCTCTCTCTCTCTCTCTCTCTCTGCTTGAAATAACAAATAAGCCGACTTACCAGAGAAGAATCATTAAAAATAATTTGCACAAGCTTTCAGTTGTGTGAGCTCCTTTTTGATACAGTATTTCCTCCCGTGCTTATCACTGCGGACATGTTCGCGCCATATGGAAGCGAGCCGGGCTGGGAGCTCCCACAATACCTGAGTGGTTAATTAAGAGCCGTTGCCCGGCCACAAGAAGCAGGCTGGAAATCCCTCTTCAGTCTCCGACAATGAGTAGCTTTTTTAGCAGCAGAAGTCGCCAGGGACAGCCAGAAGCGAGGGTAATTATTTGAGATAACATACAGCTGAAGACAGCGTGCGTGAGTGCAGGGCGGGCGGGGGAGCTGGGGGGAGCCATGTGCAGTTGAAAGGAGGGCAACAGCAGAGAAAAG
The DNA here is from genome assembly GCA_902168325.1 of Peromyscus nudipes. Classification (NCBI taxonomy): domain Eukaryota; kingdom Metazoa; phylum Chordata; class Mammalia; order Rodentia; family Cricetidae; genus Peromyscus; species Peromyscus nudipes. The sequence continues at coordinate 76,105 of CABHPH010001142.1, read as the reverse complement.
TCTATAATAAAAAGGTCAACATCTCCTATTTTTCTGTACAGTGTCGACAGTCTGTAATGCCTTTTTAGCATGAATGACAACGGATTCTGTCTTTTTTTTTTTTTAAAGGGGGAATATCTTATTTTGTATTCAAACTTTGCAATTGTGAGTTCAGGCCTGCCAGCTCCATCTGAATGAGCTATTCTCGCTTTATCAGGGTTTGCTGAACTGACTTTGATTGCATTGTTGCAAAATACCAGTAATTTTTCCATTAACCCATACAAACCCTGGGCGGGCAGAACAAAGAGGTATCAGAGGATGAAAGCTGTGAGTGCCAGGAGTTTCCTAACCTCCTCCAAGTAGAACTGCTCATGCTATATCATCCTGGGCTGGCTGGGACTCCTCCAGGATGCCACTTTGGGTTTCCTTCAGGATCCCTTGGGGTTTGGGTCTCAGTGGGCACCCTTTGTGGTGTCTGATGAGTCCTGTTGGTTCTTCAGTGGGGACAGGGGTGAGTGTCCCTTCCTTTATCGGGACAATAGTTCCTTCCTGTATCCTTCCATGCCAGGGACCTCAGACTTGATACAGAACCCCACTCGCCCTTAAAGAAGTCAGGCTTAGGTTGAATACGGAAGGATGCTGGCAGGCAGGGGCTCAGCCAGCTCTTTCGGCAGCAGGAAGCGAGTGAAGGATATCCAGCATTTCCCAATGACACTTGCCACATTCCCATCACCCCAGTGGGTTTCGGTGGGGTTCTTGTCACGGTTAAATTTCTGGTTTCAAGGCAGGTATGTGAGGCAGTTGTTTTACATAAATGGATCCCCATTTGCCTATTGTCTTAATTGAGGGCAGGCCAGGGTTCCCTCTATCAGAAGAAAGAACATTTGGAAGCATAGACAGGGCTGAGAGATGCTGTGTTTCCATCCCAACGTCACAACAGTTAAGTTGGCCAACATCAAGGGTTAGCTGCCACCTCCTCCTCCTCCTCCTCCTCCTCCTCCTCCTCCTCCTCCTCCCTAATTTGAAATGTCAAAAGCCCATCTTTGATTTGTGGATCTACGGGACTGGACAGAACTAAGGTTTCCCCACCTCATCCCCCGCCCCAACTTCCTGGTGATTTTATGCAGAATCCACATCTCAGCTTTGTTTAGAAACTGCCCGATATGTTAATTACCTGCTTTACCTCCTCAGCATGGTACTGTCAAAACCACACACCAGTCTTTAGAAAATAAAAGCAGAGCTAGTGAGGCGGCGGTCCCCACTCTGCAGTATCCAGCCCCCCGACAACGGCTGAGCTGTCAGATGAGAGGCGGCGGAGGCAGAATAAAGGTGGGCAGATGTGTGGTAATGAGACAGAAGTGTACAGATGCTAATAGGTCTCCTCATCAGAACAGGCCTGCCTCGGTGAGATGGAGCCAGGTAGCAGCTGCGGACTGTCAGGGAGCCGGGGTACCACTTCCTCCCGACTCTCATTTAAGCTCCTTGCGAGCTGCTGCCTGTCAGTGAGTCTCTCCCTCTCAGGAGCTCCAACCCCTGGGTGATCAGTCACATTTCGACATAACTAGATGTCAAAAGAAGTTTAAGTTGTATGACGAACTGTGATGCAGTCACCACCAGCCCCCCGGCCTCTGCCGTGCTCCTTAATGATCCGCCTGGAAACTCGGCCGCTTTTTTTCCTGTGTTTTGTTTTCTTATTAAAACACCGGCTAAGTCTTTGTCAACATTATGTCAGCAACTGTGTGCTCAAGACAATATTATCCCAGGCATAATTTAATTTCAGATGTGGAGCTCACACCCAACCTGGGTCCCACCGAGGGAGGTTGTGTTCAGCAAACAGGAACTCCCTCTAAATGGTCCATTTTAGTATCATTAATTAAAATTAGGTCATTTGGGGATTTAGTGTTAGCCCCAGTTGTAACACTGACTGCGCTGTGGGGGATGGGTAGGACCTGGGGCTACTTGAGAGTGTCACTGTGGTTGTCCAGAATCTGAGTGGGGGGAGCCAGGCTGCCAGTAACAGATGGGCCCACAAGAAACTGCTTCCGAGCTAACTTCAGGCCCCAGCAGGACCTTGAACAGAAGTCCGAGCTCTGCTGGGCCTTTCCCCACTTTGGTGGGCCCTGAGGTGGGATTTGACTTGGGCCGTCATCTAACAGAAGATCTGGGGCAGTTAGGTGTGTATGGCACATGCCATCAAGCTGAGTGAAGCCCATCCACGTCTGGCCTCCTTTGTGCGGCAGGCATTTCTTGGAGCATTTAATTGGGTCAGGTCAGTTTGTTCTCTAAATATTTTCATCTTCTCCCACCACTATTTACATTTCCACTGGGAAAATAAATGCCGTGAGTCCCCTCAACCTCCTGTATTTTCTTAGGGATTTTAATTCCTATTCCTCATAAAAGATTTTCACACATGCAAGTTCAAGCATGTGCCCAAGTACACCCCCCATCTCTCCTTTCTAGGTTTGCTGGGGTATGAAGGGACTTGGGGTTCATAAAATACTTCCCTTGCTTCTCTTCAGAGCCCGAAGGATGATCTGAGGAAACCCGAAGCCAAACTGACATAAGGAAGCATTTGGAGGAATCTCACTCAGAGAACCAGCTAGCCTCAGCTAGAACCTTCTAAGCCACCAATGATACCTTTTCCCATCCCCCTGAACCCACCCCACATTGCTGCCTCTCTTAGAGTGTTCTTCCTTAACCCCAAACAGTCTCCCCTTAGACTCTCCCTGCTCCTGGGAGAGGAGAAATGCTGTCCTCCTGGATGTCCAGGGGGAGCAGCCTGAAGCTCATTAGAACATCCCTGCTTACCTTGGAGTTTTAAATTGTTGAGTAGCTAGGATTCATCTAAGAGGTCTTAACCTTATAATTTGTGATAACTTAGAGACTGGGCATCTAATATGGTTTATTTATTTATTTATTTTTTAAAAAAGACTTTTCTATCACCAGCCACTTGTTTCATATCAAATCTGGAGATGGAAAAAAAAAACTCAGTAGAACACAAATAATTACAGAACATTTCTTAGAAAGGATTGATCTCATTTCAATGAAATCCCAGACTGTCTGAAGCTCATATGAGGAAGAGGAAGGTCAGCAAGTCCAAGGTCCACCTGAGAAGAGGAGACCAAGACCAGGATAGCTGTGAACTCCTGCCTGCCACGAAGTGTGGACCAACCTCGGTGATTTCTGCCTGCTCCAGGCACTACACTTAGGGAGAAAACTCAGGGTGGTTTGAATTGGGAGGTGAGCTGTTCACTTTTGCTCAGGTTACTTAGTCTCTCTGGGCATCGAGCCTTTTTCTCTATTAAGTGGTAACAGAATGTGCATCATTAGCTTGCTACTGACATTAACGGAGTCAGCTTGGTAAATTTTCCAACACGATGTTGCGGGTAGGATGCTAACAATAGAACATCCTCCACGCACATGCAAAGAACTGTCCTAGCCCAGCCTCTGTAGCTACACTCTCTAGGAGACGAGACACAGACCCACCCAAATGAGGCTAATTATAATGTGTGGAACCAACGTGAGGAGAGGGTTCCCTGTCATTTCTGCTGCTTAGAACTGGGCTGGGCTCCTGCCATACCGACTAAACTTTGTCTGAAGATTATCTAAGGACCACCTAATGTGTGTCGATGCCACACACGTCAGAAGTGTCAGCCTCTCCCGGTAATGACCCTCTGACATAAACAGTAAGGAAGAAATATTACAATTACCAGGGGTGTTGAGGCCCAGCATGCATTTTCATGAGAGCCCTGGTGAATGGCAGCGTGAGCTCCAGCCTCCCTGCCAACCACTCAGGCCAAAGAAAGTGCTCGTCCCCCCAACGGCAATTAAAAGGAGCTAAATGAATTAAAAGGGCCCCTCCCCACTAAAGCACAGCAGAGGCGAGTGGTAGTAGCACTTGGATTTATAGGAGCCTCACGGCTGCCAAGTCCTAGGAATTGTGGGTCCCGGGGGAGTCGTTTCAATGGTCACCTAAACGGCTTATGAAATTGGAGGCAATATGCATAATTTTACATTTCTGGGAGGCAGTTTTCATGCCTCTGTTTATGTTGGCTTCTTAGGTCAAGAGAAATAAATTTCCACCCAAAATCAGATTGAGAGAGAGGGCAAAGGAGGGAGAGGGGGAAAGACAGAGAAAGGGCATCATTGCATTTATTAAAACAATTCTCATCTGTTCCCTGACAGCCACCAGGGATTTTCCCCTTTGCAGACAATGGGAGACCAGGCCTAGAAACAGGAGTGCTGGAGGTGTGTGTGTCCTGTGCCACACGTGCATCTCTTACCCTCGTGCCTCGGTTGCCACATCAGTGGCTTCACTTTCACCGTCTTGCCTTGGTGACCGATTACAGTACCTCGGGAAGGTGGTGTGTACCACCTGTGTGCTCCGGACAGAGCTCTCCCTGCCAGCCCTTGTGGGTGCTCGGATTGTGTCTGGAAGGCAGTAAATATGACTGTGAACACACAGGGTTTGGGGAAGGGATCCTGGAATTCAATTGTCCCCAGAGCTCCGAAGTACCAGATGTTGACAAGCCACTGAAGCCAGGGAAGGGTGACCACTCAATGTCCCACACATCCCGGTCCCAGACATCAGGATCCCATGTCCCTGTCCCCTGTCTCATTCTGTCAATTTTACAGAACCCCCAGGCAGCTTTGCACTTTCCTCCGCTGGCCCCTCCACCCCCCACATCTCCAAAGTCCTCTAGGGTCTTCTCAGTTGCCCATTACATGCACAAACTCCATCAGAAAGCGTTTGTCTACACCCTCTTTATTCACTTTCAAAGGGTTAAACAGCCTATTTACTGGGCTGTCAACAAACCCGTCTGGTTTTGTGTGGTGAGGAGCCTTGTGTCCCCTGGCCTGTTCTTGTTACTGTCATGTAATATCCATGACAATTGTGTTGCACTTTTTTCGGGACTCTGTGGGGCTCAATCTGAGGGGCCACTTTAAGCCAGGAAAGACCTTTATTTGTGTGGATTTGAAAGAGCCTTGAGACTGTTCTCCCCCTCAGAAGCCTCTCCAGCAGGTCACTGCGGCTTCAAAAGGGTTTAAATACAGCGGCAGCGATCAGCACTTTCATCACGTTCTAATACACTGACATGGGCATTTGAGCCTGAAAGACAGGAGAGAGAGTGATGCAGATTTTCCCTAAATTGGCCTGAAGCACAAAGCGGGGAGAGCAATTGAGTGACGAGGTAACCCCTCACACCCTCTTTTACACTTCTAACCAGTGCCGCACAAAGAGAGCCGTGGGAAGCTGCTAGCCGAGCTGGGCCATTTCCATGGGCCATATGGAAATTTTGTTTTGTGTACAGAGAAAGTGTCTGATAACAGTGACCTAACGGCCATATGCAGCCAGAGAATGGACCGGAGGAGCCCACTCAACAATCTGACCCTCAACATATGGACTATCGGCCCACGGAGACTCACTGCCATCTCGCTGGCAGCCCGGGGGATTTCATTAGATTTGTTAATGAATTGCTCTATTGACTTAGATCTGAGCTTGCCTCATTAGAGGAGAAGAACGCAATTTTTATCTATGTTTTCGTGAAGGGGACCAGAGCGTTCTCTCCTTTGTGGGGTGGTGGGCAATCTTCCGAGCTGTCATCGGCTTTGAAGTAATTTATTGTGTCACCAAAGAGGCCCTTCCTCCCTTCCTTGCTCACCCAGGCCCCAGCCCTCTCCAAGCCTCTTCGGATCAATGTTTTCCTTGTGAGCGGATGTTTCCTGTGCTCCCACTCAGCTTACAAATAGCCTAACACGATGTTGTCCTGTTGTTGTGTGTATTCAGGGTCTGACGACAAGCTAGTTCTGGGCAACCCCACCGCCACACCTGTCATAGGCAGTGTTTAAAGGCCACTGCATACTTTGGACAAGGGCTGACCACTAGCCTGCCCTACCTGCCACCAGTCACTTGGTAGGAACAGGCAGAAGGGCTCTGGGGACAAACTCTTGCTACAGAATCTCTTCCCTCCTTTGGGCAAGTTTGAAATCCTTTAAATCCTCCCTATGTGGGTCTTATTAGGAATGCCTGGATGGTTTGGGCTTTTCCATGTGAGAAAGCTTGAGTTTTAAGCAATAAGAGCTACCAATTAACATATTATTAGGCGTACACCAATAAAGAACCCATTACAGCTAATAGCAAGTATAGAATCACAAGGAATTAGCAAAATGAGATTCAATAAAATAGAAACCATAAAGATAAGCTTCTGAAGATTGGGTCTGGCCTTTTTTGAGCTTAGTTAGTTCTCAAATAAACAAAGGCTCGTATCCACCAGAGCCTGGTGGCTCATCTTTTCCAAGCCCACCATGGACAAGAACTTAAATGGGAAAAGAAGAAGCTGAACTGTATTGAATCTCAGGGCTGGTTTACCCTGTGGAGGAGGTGGGGGGAAGGAAGCGCCTAGCTGTCTCAGCACTGCTTGCATGCTTCCCAGGATAGAAAGCAGCACAGAGGTCCCCACACCTGCTCAGAGGCCATTTGGGTCACCGGAATTTTGGGGACAGTGAAAGCATCCTATGAGCATCATATGAAAGTCTGGAACCACCTAGATCCAACAGTAACAGCAATCCCATGCTTCCAAGAGTGCATCTCCTCCACAGTGCTGAGAGAGTGGTGACTAAGCCACCACACATCTCTCAAAAAGTGGAAAAGCATAAACAGCGTCCTCAGGTATGTTGCTGTCCTCTTGAGGTGTGAAAGCATATTCTATTGTGTGGAATGGATGTGTGTTAGTAGTAGTGGCCCCCAATCTTCCAAGAAAGAATTCCCATGACAGGAAAGAAGGGCTCAGTGTTTGTTTTAGGTAAAAAATGTGTCCATGGAAATGAGTCCCATAAGACCTAAATGTTCTGTATGGGAAGACAGCATTCAGAGGCTAGCTCCTATAATCTATGTGACTATAAAGAAGCCCTCACTAGTTATTAACAAGCATACTATCCTTACCTAAACAGGCTCACAGAAGTCAAGTCTGTTTGTCTTTGCCTGTAGTCTTTATAATAGAAGTGCCACTGGGCTGGGTATAAAATTCTTGTTTTCCCCCAGAATTCCATAGGTTCTATTCCACTGTCTCTGTTGGTGTTGAATGTCACATGTCCTTTGTACAATTTGGTTAGTGGTTTAATTTATCTCTGGACAGGTTTTTACAGTTTCAAAATGAAAGAGGGGCAGCCTATTTCGTAATGTATTTTATGCTTCAGAATACTTCCCTATGACTTTTATGCTTCTGTGACAACTTGACCAGGCATAACTTACTTGAGTCACACTTTCTTTTCCTCAGAACTCCGCAGATCCATCCCAGTCTTCTTTGGGCTTGCAAGCACTCCTCATTGGGATATATTTTCTGGTGCCAATGCCTTGATGTGGTTCCTGGAGACCAGCAAATATTCTTTCCCCTTGAAGTCTGAGAGCTGGAGCAGGAAATGACTCAGTGTCAATCATTTTCATCAGCATTTCCTGGAACACAGAACACCCCCCACCCCAGCTCCAGATTCACTTTTTTCAGTTTCAGGGAAAGTCCATGTTATCACAGCTCAGCATTCCGTGGTTCCATTTATGGATCTTTCCGATGCAAGGCCATTAATTATCCTTATCTTTGTAAAAAAAAAAAATCCAACTGAAGATGAATGTCAGTTATCAGGTTACTGTCTTGTATGTTCTGCCCAAACTCTGGTGCCTCAAAGGAAACAAAGTATCTTGTTTATCTTGGTTTCCTCGCTTGGATCCCAGCATGAAATAGATGCTCACCAAGCTGCTATGAAATTAGCCTACAGATGACCTTGACAGAGTTTAGAGTTTATTTTGATGGAAGTCCAAAGCATTGAAGTGTTTTGATGTGGGTGGCAGTGATTGACAGGACCTGATGCGAGTACATATCCATGCCAAGTGTGCTGGGCTACAGGGTGAGGGTGGAGCCCCTGTTGGATGGTGGTGGTAGCCACAGATGTAGTTTGGTGGGGAAAGCGGCTATGGTTAGAAAATGTGAACACTTTGGACTTCTGCAAGCAGAAAGGTTCAGACTTACATACCTGCTTAATAATGGGACTATGTATATCGTTCTGTTCCAGGAAAATACATAGAAAGTTCTTGACACACCCTTTCCTCTTGGGTTAGAGGTGTAATTTGTTGGTTGATCTCTAGCCCCAAACTCCCTTGAAGACTATGGTACTCTATTTGAGGGGAAGATCTTTACAACCATGGGGATCCAGGCAGGAAATGAGTGACTCATTTAACAGGCTTGGCTGAGGAGATGGTGACGGCCTGACCTGCAGAGATGGGACCGGGCTAGGGGTCTGGAGGTGCCAGCAGGAAGGGGCTGTCACCCTGGGCCTCAGGAAGCAAGGGCAGAGATGACACAGTGGGTCCTGCTGAGAGGCTCAGCCACACGAGAAGGTAGTTCTCCAACCAGGCTTTGCACCCACAGCTGAGCCCTGTACGCCTTGATAGAATACGGGCAGAGTGTGGTAGGGCCAGAGGGGGGGTCTCCTTCCTTCTCGTCTCTCCCACAGGCTGAACCCACTTAGTCAGGCAATGACAGCTGAGTGATACAATCACCCATAGAGACCAGCCTTCCAGGCTCCGAACTGGACCAAAAAGCAGAGCAGGTGTACTGAAGGCATAGTCTACCCCAAGAAGACAACTTGACTATCAAACCACAAGTTAAATAAAAGCAAATCAAATTAAATAAGTTGGATTTTTATTGGGTTGGCAGGTGTGTCAGTTATTATTTTTTTTTTTCATGACAATGACAAACATTCAGACGTAAACAACTTAAGCCAGGGAGAACGTGTGGCTGGCAGGGTCCCAAAGGTCACATGGCATCCACCACTGGGCAGCACAGACAGATGAATGCTGGCGCTCAGCTCCCGCCTTAGTTAGGGTTCTGTTGCCATAAGAGACACCAGGACCACAGCAACCCTTACAACGGAAAACATTGAATTGGAGCTGGCTTACAGTTCAGAGGTTTACTCCATTATCATCATGGTAGGAAGCAGGGTAGCATGCTGGCAGACATGGTGCTGGAGAAGGAGCTGAGAGGTCTACATCTTGATCTGCAGGCAGCAGAAGGAGAGACTGTAGCATGAATCTTAAAAGGTCTTATTAATAAAATCAAACCTGAGTCAGGTATTGGGGTGAAGTGCTAGATGGTCAGAGAGACAGAACAAGCCACAGCCACCTCACCTTGCCAATTCCTCAGCTGGTCCTGTTTCTGCAGACTGGATACCTTTGAGTCCTCGTTCAGAATGGATCTCAGCTGAACTGCTTCTCAAAAGCCTGAATGCTTAACCAGCCAAATGCTTCTAGTTTCTGGTCCTCACGCCTTATATACCTTTCTGCTTTCTACCATCACTCCCTGGTATTAAAGGCTCACTTTCTGGGATTAAAGGCGTGAGTCACCATACTTGGCTGTATCCTTGAACAGAGGGATTTCTGCCTCTGGAATGCTAGGATTAAAGGCATGTACTACCACTGCCTATCCTTTATGTTTAATATTGTAGCTGATCTGTCTCTGACCCCAGATAAGTTTATTAGCATGCACAATATTTCGGGGAACACAATACCACAAGAGACTATCACACTGGGTGTGGCTTGAGCATATATGAGACCTCAAAGCCCGCCTCCATAGTGACACACTTCCTCCCACAAGGCCACACCTCCTCCAACAAGTCCATACCTCCTAACAGTGCCACTCCCGGTGAGCCTATGGGGACCAGTTTCTTTCAAACCATCACAGCTCCCTTTTTCTTCCATTCAGTTTCTGCCACTTACCCTTGGCGGGAGTCTTCTCAGTTAAACCCTCAAAAAGTACCCACACAGACGGACCTAGAGGTGTGTCTCAGTGATTTCAAAGTCAGCAAAGACGACAACGAAGTCGACCCTCACAGCAAGGAAGTAAGCATTTGGAACAGCCTGTGTGGGTGAGAGCATGCGGGGGTGGGGGTGGCGGGTGGGGGGCGTGGGGGACATGCAGAGGTGAGGATGTGGAAGGAGAAGATGCCATTGTGTTTTGTTTGGGGCAGGAGTGTAAGTAGCAACAACCTTCAAGAAGGTGCTCTGACACCATCTTTCAAAATCCCAAATGCCAACACTGGTCGGTAGGAGAAATGCCACTTCCAGGAAGCCATACCACCGATACATTCAAACATGGACACACGCTATGTACACAAAGCTACTCATTACCATGGTAATTGTTACAGTAGAACATTGGCAAACACGCAAGCATTCATCAATGGAGGACTGGTTAAATAAATCATGATTCACCCAGACAATGGGCTACTACACAGTCATAAAACAAGAACAAGGTGTCTATCCTTCAGTGACATATGGATGAGTCAAAAGAGCAAGGCGTTGACATCTGTGCCAGGGATGTGGGAGGGAGGAGGATGGGTTTTAACAGTGTCTCTCTTCGACTGTGGGCACACGAAGCACTGAGGACATTGAGGACTCTCGTGGTCTGACAGGGAGTTAGGAGTGGAAACGGCATAGCAGGGGGGTTTCCTTGTATGACTTAAGATTTTATGTAGACTTTCCTATTCAAAAATGAATATAAGCCATACTAAAAACTCCTTTTTCAAAGCTCGCATTTGCCCTTCTTTGAGCTCTGAAGCAATTATGTTTGAAGTTGGACGTGCAAAGTGGAGGAGTCGAGGGAGTATGGCTTCCAGACTCCCAGGGGACCTGCTGCCATGGTCCTGCTCTCCCCTAAGCCTGAGAGCCACCCAGGGTATGAGGACCTTAAAAGAACAAGACCACTCTGAAGCATGCTGGATTCAAAGTAGCCTGGGAACAGCCCTGGCTCCCCAGCAGGCCCTCCCTTCCAGGACAGGTGTCATTGCCACAGTGGCAAAGGTGGACAGAAGCACTGGGGTCTGCTGCTATGACGTGGCCCTGCCCCCTAAGCCCCTTTATGATTTCCAGCTTCTTCCACACCAAGTGGCGGCTACTGTCTTGTGCATTCTGCCATGGAGCTTGAATAGTGGCTTTAATGGCAATGCCTTCTCCAGCCCCTTCTCCACGATGACCTGCAGGGCTGTCAGCCCCTTTCCTCTGTAATGCTATGGTAGTGTGCGCCATCACGAGCTGCTGTGAGAGTACCTGTCTTTTCACCTATTGTATACTTGCTGTAATCATACTGTCCATCTCTCACTTTCCACACACCGTATTACCAAAAGTCATGTTCCCTGACTGGACCCAGAAGCAGGGAAAGGGCCACACAAGCATGACACCATGGGCATCACCAGATAGTCACAGTGGGGTTCCTTTCATCCTGCACACTGGCCTGGCTGGACTTCTCTTCAGCCCCCAGCAAATATCCATTGTGAGGTTTCTTACCTGGATGTTCTCTCTGCTTGGGACACTCTTCTCTTGGAATCAATATGGTGCCTTTTCCCACTTCCTTCAGGCTCCTGCTTAAATGCCTATCACCCAGTGAAGGCTTCTATGACCACCCTGCAAGGGCAGTTCCCTCCCACAGACGCACATCACGTTTGCCAGCTTCGAGTTTCCCACTAGATTTGATCACCATCTAGCATGATGTAGCTCTCCTTTACATATTTGAAGTGTTATCAGTACAGGAGCCAGAACAGCAACATCATAAATGCAGGGAATTCCTTTTTGAACTGTCTGTGTTGCTCACAGATGTGCTCTGGAACAGTGCCTGGCACATTCCTGTGCCAGTATTTGCTGAGTGACGGAGAGTGGTGCCCTTAATCCCACTGTTTGTTTTATGTGTCTCTTCCTCCTGTAGATCACAAACTCCTACTGCTACCACCCCAGAATCTCCCATGATGCTTAGTGATCTGATGAGACTTATAGTATTTTCAAGTGAATGAATGGATGAGTGAATGAAGGCCTTTTATCACACTACCTCAATGCCCAATGATGTTTATTCTGAGGATACAGGACTAGAGTAAGTCATAATCAAACACAACAAAGCTATCTGATTCTCTTCATTTACGACTTGTAAATGAGGTGATGAGCACGGTCCTCCCAGCTGGGAAATGTTGAAACTGACCAGGGGACCTTTACTTTCTGTCTTTGCTTTTGGGTTTTGAGGGCGGTTGCCGAGCTGGGTCTTGTTCACAAGAGGATGAGAAGCATTCATGTGATAATCTTGTATCTTTGTCAGGATGTGCACTGAGCACTCAATTCCTCGTATTATTTTAAATTTCATGACTACACCACGAGAAGGGTATTGCTTTGAATATTCTTCCTGCAGAAAAGGGAACTGAGCTTCAGGGTGAATGTGCTCAAAGCATATGAGATTTAGATCTTCGAAGTCCACAGTAGGCTCTTGTTCTCAATGTTGTTCCTGAGCTGGTGGTGCCATTTGGAGGCTATGGGACCTTTAGGAAGGGCTGCCTGGCTGTTCACCAGGTACTGGCGTGCGAAGGCTACAGTGGACTGCTGTCTCCTGCCTCCTCATCTGCTTCTGGAGTCACCAGGATGCGGACGTTCTCTGGCACATACTCTTGCTGTCAGGAACAGAGCTGCTCCCACCTCCCGGTTGATCCCCCAGCATCTTCACCACCACTGTGGACTCAAACCCTGTGAAATCACCAGCTGAAGTAAACCTTTCCTGTGTTACGTTGTTGTGATCACTGCAACACAACTCGACAACTCTGGAGCTAGATAGTGATGGACCTTGGCTGACGCCCCAGCCTGAAGACCTTTCGGTCTTCTGCCAAGTCTAAAATGCCTCTCACCCATCATCCTCACAAGACTAACTCTCTTGTAGACTATCCACACAGACAGGTGCCACAGTACCCAGACTCAGCTGGCTGCTCTAACCCTGCTTCCAGCCTTCAGGGTTATAACATAATTATAGTTTCTCATTGTTGATGGTTCCTAAAGGGTCTGCTGTGTGTGTGTGTGTGTGTATGTGTGAGTGTGTGTGCATGTGTGTGTGTGTGCATGTGTGTGTGTATGTGTGTGCATGTGTGAGTGTGTGTGAATGTGTGTACATCTGCTCTACTCTGTACAGTCATTGAGGGATTCCTCTTTTCCAATGCCTTTCCATCCCTAAGACCTGTGGAGTCTTCTCCTAGATTTTCCTTAGATATCCAGCACAGGGGGTCAGGAGGGAGCGGAGATGATAACCTGATTGGAGGTTGTGGACCATGTATGACATGACTCACCTCTGATCTCCTTCCTTTGGCCAGCATTCATCATAGGGCTGCCCCAACTACTAAATAGCCTGGGAAATGTAATCTGTGTGCCTGGGATGAGGGTGGGGTGGGATTTGGTAAATGGAGGAGAATGTTCCAGAGCTGAGTTCTGTAGTTCCATCTTATCACCCTGGTATGTATTAGCTTTCCATCACGAGAATAAATTTCTCAGAGAATTAGCTCTTGAAGAGAGAAAGTTTGATTTGTTTAACAGTTTTGGAGATTGCAAGTCATGATTTGCTGGCTCCGTTGCCTTTGGTCTGTGGTGAGGCAGCCCATCACGGTGGGACAGACAGAAAGACCATTCATCTCATGGCTGGGAGCAAAGGGCAGGGAAGAGGAAAGAAAGTTGGGGTTCCATTAACCTCTTCAGAGGTGCACTACAATGACCCGAAGACCCAAGGGCCTCTGCTGGCAGATTTTATGTCTACTTGACACAAGCTGGAGTCATCAAAGAGGAGGGACCCTCTATTGAGAAAATGCCTCCATGAGATCTGACTGCACTCAAGCCTGCATTTTCTTTCTTTCTTTCTTTCTTTCTTTCTTTCTTTCTTTCTTTCTTTCTTTCTTTCTTTCTTTCTTTCTTTCTTTCTTTCTTTCTTTCTCTTTCTCTCTCTTTCTTTCTTTCTCTTCCTTCCTTCTTCCCTCTCTCCCTCCCTCCCTTCTTTCTTTCTTTTTTTTGACAGGGTTTCTCTGTGCAACAGCCCTACCTGTCCTGGAACTCGCTATGTAGATCAGGCTGGTCTTGAACTCAGAGATCTGCCTGTCTCTGCCGCTGCCTGGGATTAAAGGCATGCACTACCACCACCCAGGGGCCAGTAGGATTGATGTTGGAGGCCCAGCCCACTGTGGGAGGTTCCATTCCTGGGCTGGTGGTCCTGGGTTATATAAGAAAGCAGGCTGAGCAAGCCATGAGGAGCAAATCAGTAAACAGCACCCTCCATGGCCTCTGCATCAGCTCCTGCCTCCAGGTTCCTGCCCTCCTTGAGTTCCTGTCCTGACTTTCTTCAGTGATGAACAGTGATGTGAAAGGGTAAGCCAAATGAACCCTTTCCTCCCTGATTTGCTTTTGGTCATGGTGTTTCATCACAGCAATAGTAACCCTGACTACAGTAGGCCTCACCTCTTTGAGATTTCACTATTTCCTGAGGTACCACTCTGAAGCCTAAGCAGTATCACTGTGTTGTTTGGGGGTGGGGGCGGGGCAGCAGGGTGGAGTGAGGAAGGGAAGTAAGAAAAAAGGTTTAAAAGACAGGTGAGTGTTAGTCAGAGCATCAGATCATTAAAGGCCATTTGAGCTCAGAGTCTCCCCTGGTCAAAGGGGTCTGTAATGTACTGTTTGGCTAACATCATATTTTAGTCAGTGAGGGCTAGCCCTGGAGCCTCTTGCAGGAAGTTGGGGTGGGGGATCCACAGGACATTTTCTGGGTTATTGAGGTGCACTCTGGCACTGGGTTGTCTCTCTGAATAAACAGCGACTGTCAGGATGAAGCCAGACACAGGAGGGGAGGGAGGTGACCAGAGTCAGCAGCAAAAAATGTCTTCTTTGATTGATTTATTTTTTTAGCCCAATTTCTGTCTTCTGTTTGGTTTTGCTTTACTTTTTCTTCTGGTAAAAACCAACCAAACAAAAAGCTAACACAACAAAACAAAAAATACAACCCATGGCCATTTGTGGTTGTAGAGACGCTAGAAACAAATAAAAAAGCAGCAGAAGTCAGGGTACAACACAGCTTCTCATGTTACAAGAACCAGGCTCTCGGCTCTGCACACATTCACTGTCTTTTTCCTTGCTCCCTCTACCACTGGTCCATCCATAGCTTCTAGTGACTTCCGTGAATGTGGTTCTCTATCCTTCTGTCCGTCCGCTCAGGTCAGGAACATGTTTCTTATTACGAACACTGCTTGGAAAACACCGTGTTATTTGCTTTGGTTTGAGACAGGGGCTCATGTTGCCCAGACTGGCCTTGAATTCCTGGGGGAGCAGAGAATGACTGCATTTCCTGTCCTCCTGCCTTCATCTCCCAAGTGCTGGTCTTAAGGCTACCACGTCCAGTTTGAGACTGAGCACAGTGTTCCTCCATTGTGGGTGAATGCTGCAGGGCTCTGCAACTGGGTTAGCCTTCTCTGTGTGTGAATAGCACTATAGTAAACAGATTTACATACAAGCTTTGTTTTCCTAATTTTCCTTCTTCCTTCCTTCTCTTTCTCTTTCTTCCTTCTCTTTCTCTTTCTTTCTTTTCTTTCCTTCCTTCCTTTCCTTTTCCTTCCTTCCTTCCTTCCTTCCTTCCTTCCTTCCTTCCCTCCCTCCCTCCCTCCCTCCCTCCCTCCCTCCCTCCCTTCCTTTCCTTTTCCTTCCTTCCTTCCTTCCTTCCTTCCTTCCTTCCTTCCTTCCTTCCTTCCTCCCTTCCTTCCTTCCCTTCCTTCTGTTTTTGTGGTGCTGCAGATCAAACCTAGGTCCTTGTACATCCTTGAAGTGGCATGACCAAGTCGTTGGGCATGCACATTTTTGGCTTGGTATCCTCACCCACATAGGCAATCCCTGATCTTACTCATTTGCCATATTAAAAATGGACTTGGTTATTTTGTCTTACACTTCTTTGATCACTGTTATATTTCCAGGAACTATTTATTTTCAATTCCTAAAACTGTTCATGTCCTTTGTTTGTATTTTGTATTTCCTTGGTGTTCTGCATAGATTTTTATATTCGTTAAGGATAATATAATTGCTGCTCTGTGAAAAATCCCTTCCCATTTCTTGCCATTGTTTTAACTTAACTATTATCAGCTTATTAACTTGCCGTTTGTCTTTCCCCCCACTCTCCCCACAATGTATCATAAAGAGATGTTTCTGGGTAATTGAGAATCCTAATTAGTGGACTTCTAGTCAATTAACCGATCAAGATTTTTCTCAGTTTCACTCTTGGACACATTGCAGAAGCAAATAAATTTAAGGCCTAGCGACAAGCAAAGTTGAACAGGTCTCGTTACTGTAGGCCTCACCTACACCTCTAATAGACCCACTCAGAAAGACGGCTGAGAGGCGGCTCCGCAATTAAGAGCACTTGCTGCTCTTCCAGCAGCCTGGATTTCCATTTCCAGCACCCACAGAGGCTGCCTCACAACTGCGTGGAACTCCAGCTCCAGAGGGTCCAATGCCTTCTTCTAGCCCCTGGGGTACCTGTATACATGTGGCAAACATGTGTACATGCACGTGCGTTCACAAACACACACACACATACACACACACACAAACACACACACACACACATTTTTCAAAGGTCATTTGCCTATGACTTTCCAAGACAAGGGGCTCAACAAGTCTATTTGCTGACCTAAGAACCCCCGTCTTGAGGATCATCTGTTGAGAACAGGCTTAGAAAATTCTTTCAGCACTGTCACATGAATGCAAAACAATGATTCCAGCCATGTGCCTGTCAGGCATGGTAACAAGCGAGCAGGGAGTATTTAAGAGCACAAATAAACAATGGGTAAATAAGGGCTGGAGGGCCCAGTGGTAAGAGCTCTTATGCTGTTGTGGAAGACTCAAGTTTGATTCCCAGCATCCATATGGCAGCTTACAACTGTTCATAGCTCCAGTTCCAGGGGATCCAATACCCTCTTCTGGTCTCTATGGGTACCAGACATGCATGTGGTACATTTACATACATTCAGTCAAAGCACTCATACACATAAAATATAACAAATCTTTTTTTAATACACATATAAATATGCTGAGTACTCACTCATTACTCAAATTTCATTCTTTTCTTTCCTTTTCAGGTTCAAGGATGGAACCTCTACACGTTAGGCAAATACTCCTAGCCCTGAGTCATGCCCCAGCCTCAGGACCTTGGCTTCTGTTTGTCGTCTCATCCATCTTCCCAGAGACTCTGGATGTGACTAGTGCCTAAGATGAGTACCACGATGAACCATGGTCCGTCCATTAAACCTGTGCAGTAAGCACAGCTGACTTAAGCCTTCTGTGCCTCAGTTTCCCCATCTCTACAAGCCAGGAGAGCTGCAGCGAGAGTGAAAGGGCCTCAGCATTGGTACAGCGTGGCTTGTGTGGTCAGCCCAGTCATTCTTTATTCAGACTGAATGATCTGAGTGATGAGTCATAGTGAATTTATTCATAGTGAATGATCTGAGGGATTAGGCAGCCCAAACAGTACTGTGGTGGCCAGGAAAGGAGAAAGTTGGCTATAAACACAGATGATCTGACTTTAGAATTTGCTTCTTATAGTTTCTGCTTTGTTTTGATTGTGGCTGTGAAGAGCTGGACATCTTCCTTCGTCTTCATAAGACCATAAAATACAGTCCAGGCCTGGTCTCATGGAGCAGGGTGCATTGTGTTCCCAAACCCCTTCCGGCTTTCTTTCCCACAGAGTGGACTGGTTGAGGTAGAGATGCTGCCATGCCCAGTACTAAATTTCTATTGTAACAGTGTGGAAAGTTCTCATCAATGGAACATCTCACTCTGGCTAGTGATGCGCATTTGGCAAATAGATACAGATTATTATGAGTCCCCAAGGGATGGTGGGGCAACAGGAGAAAGAGCCAAGGTATCTAAATCATCACTGAGAAAAAAGGGTGTCTGTCCAGGTGTCCTGCTCACAGGGGAGGGCAGAGTTCACCCCAGCATTGTGAAGCCACTGTCCGCACTATTGGTCAGAGCAACTAGCACAATGCCCTGTTCTTAGTTTGTGGTGGGGGCAGACAGGAGCTTTCTCCCAGCCTTGCTCAACATTCCTCTAGGCATTCAGAAAGTCCCATGTGTTCTCCTGAAATGCTGGTCTAGTAGGATTGTTCTGTGCCATCCTGAACCAGAACAGAGTACCATGGGCTGGCAAGGCTGAACTCCAGGTGTGTGTGTGTGTGTGTGTGTGCATGGTGGGGGCTTGGTAACAGACAACCTCTCCTTCAGAAGTCTTGGGACCAGGAAGGGAAAGCGGGAGGAGAGAGGGGGGCAGAAGGCTCTCGCAGCCGCATCTGCAGCGTTGGCTCTCATTGAGCACACTTTGAATTTGTCATCAAATGTTTACTGCCAATGCAATGAAGAGTGTTAATAAGGAAGGGAACACCAAACAGCCAGCATAAAAGCCAGGACTGCTCATAAAGCTGCTTTGGCCATTTACGGTCTTTCTATAGTTAGGAGAGACACTTTTCCTTATAAAAGATATAACTATATATCTTCGGATTTTATGGGCTGCTGATTACTCTAATTATCATAAAAAATTACTGCCGCTAATAAAATTTCTATTATAAGTTACTTATAGTAGTCTCCAGGGTACCGCACTTAGCCAAGAAGAGGTCATCATTACATTGCGCCACAGGGAGTTTGTTTCTGGACTCCAGAGCCCCTGAGGCTTTTAACACCTCGCTCCTCCCTGTTCCCCTGTCCCTTGCTTTGTCCCACCTCCTCGCGAGCTTCTGGTCAAAGGTCCCCTTGCTGTTTTCATTTTGCAGGATGTGGCTTGAGTCTAGAATAATGACCCATCTTGGACACAGATGACGCAAATGAAATTTCAGAGCTACAAATATCTGGGTGGATTTCTCCTCCCTTGGGGCTGAGGGTATGTCAATGGAAGGATGTCATGGGGTGGGGGTTGGGGGGGAGCCTGACGAGCCCTGCCCAAGGGGAAATGTGCTTTGCAAAATTGGTGGAAACCACAGGGTGTTCATACAAGACACAATGGTTAGCTTTGTGTTTGACAAGACGACAACCAGCATTTTCCCTTTTCGAAGGGCTATTTGTTTTGGAACTGTCATTTGTGAGGGTGGATGACACTGGGTGACCTTACAAGCTCTTGCCAGCGATACCAATTCTAACTTGTGATTTGACTCCCTTCTCCCACACCAGCTCCTGCCTTGGAGGGAAATATCAAAATAAGGTATTCTCCAGCTCTCCTCGAATGGCCAGGGAGGGAATAACCTCAGAGTCCCAGGAGCTCAGCTCAAGCTGGGCAAGTGGTCATTCCTCAACAGGGTTTCAATTGCTGCTACCAAGTGACTCAACGTCTTAATGAATGGGCTACAAAAGGAAATAGCCCCTTTGAGTTGCTTTGAAATAAGCAACTTACTTTGGCAATGACTCGTTACACATTAATTGCTACCAGTAAGAGCGAAAGTATGTCTCACGGCTTTTGTGGCTTGTTTCTAACAGGCGATTTCTCTCATTTCTAACAGGCATGTTGAAGCTGGGCTGGCGAGGGGAATCGTGGGTAAGGGCTGCTGGGGTCATCTGGGAGTGGGGGGAAGGTTGGTGGGCTTCATGGTCAAGTGGTTCTAAATACCCTTTAAGCTATGCCTTGACCTCCTGGTGGGGGAGGGGTGGCCAAGTAAGTATTTGTTGAGATCCACCCCAGATGAATTCACTCAGACTTTAATAAATAGAAACTGGAGGTTGGTGGGGAATTCGTTGTTTTCCTTCTCCAAACAACCTCTGGCTTGTCTCTAAATTTAGAAAACAGAAGCGTTTATTTAGGAGAAACCTATGCATGTATGGCCTTTCTCTTCCTAGAATCGCAGCTCTCCTTGTGGGTAGGGATGTCTATTGTCCTCTTACAAACATTGAATATTGGAATATTGTGCCATGGGACGGGAATCGGTTGCGGGGTGCAGAAGGATTGAAACAAGGCCAGGGAGATTGCTGGGCACCCTGTCAAGTGTGCTGTCCCAGATGGGTTCAAGACTACAAGATGGCACACCTTTCCTTTCCAAAGAGCTGCTTTTAATGTGCAGGCCAACTTTATCTGCTGACTCAAGCTGTGGGTGGGCCAGACACAGCTGCTAAGAGCTCTGAGCACCAACCTTAGAAACCATATCTTGTTCAAAAACATAGATACTCACGCAGCGGCATTCCTTCAAAGGTGGGCTTGAAACTGGATTTGAACCTCTGTTGGTCATTGGTTGTGTGACCCTGCGTGAGGTACTTGGCGTCTGCAAGCCTCAGATGCCTCCTTGCTAAACCAAGCAACTGCTTCCTAGCGTAGGTCAAATGCAAACTCAGCCCCAACTGAGTTTTGCTTTGCTCTCTATTTAAAAACGTATTTCCCCACTTCCTGCTGTCATCCTAGCTCCACCTCCTCTAGCCCAGTTCACCTGCTGTTACTGGATTTTTCAAACACTTGGCAAACTGCAAACTCAGAGCTTAGTGAGTACCACACAATCATCCCAAAGGAGGCAGGACAGGAACAGGAAGTGAATAGCTTGCTTCTGAATGCAGAAGCATGGAGTTCTGATTTTCCTTTTCCAGAACCCCACTTCCTCCTTGAGTGACTTCAATGCAGGGAGTCTCAGTTTTGCCACCTACAAAGTGGGAATTTCAAGAAAGTCTTCATTGAAGGCTACATCTGGCACTGTACCATCAATCATCAGTAAGAGGCAACTAAAAAGAAAAATTAGCATAATAAAAGCACCCCCCCCACACACACACCGCCTTGCCACCAGGAATCTGGAAAGGGAAGCAGACCAGGTTTACCTCCTTCCCACTTGTTCTCAGCTCCTCATTTTTTCTCCATGTTAAAGAAATGAGGTTTCAACCTGGCAGACAAAGTGCTCTCAGCCTCAGAGGCGTGCCGGCTCCTTGGTGAGTTCTCAGCACACACGTTGGGAGGTGTTGCAATGCATGTCGGGAAGGGATGCTTTTGATGGGGTGTGGGGCTTTGACAGCCAGCTTTGACTTGGAGTAAGTTGAGAGCAGTTTCATCTTGTGCAGGCCAAGAAGGCACCTGCACCATCCCCTGCTGCTGGCATCCAATGCTGTGAAAGCAGTTCCCTCACCCAGGCTAGTGGTCATGCAATCACCAGCTTTCGTTGTGTGGGCATAGAGCATTCAGGGTGGGCTCATTCTCTCGTGGAACTTCCTATCATCAGTCACACAGGGCACTAAGGTTCTCATCAGTGTGAATCCTCAGCAGCAGGACTAGTCCTGAGGTGGGGGCAAAGTTCAAGGTTTCTGAAACTGCAGAACCACACATCGCTGGGCAAAAGAAATAACAGGGTCCTCGAGTGCTTATCTCTAGGTGGGAGAGGGGGCTAACTCATGTTATAAGAAGACCCTGAGACTGAGAGAACTTTACAGCCATCCTCAGAAACAGCTGCCATAGTCCTCCTGTGCTCACTGCAATGCTGTCCCTTCTGCTGGCAGAATGCAATGTCTCCACCCAGTCAGGCACTGTGATAATATTGGGGCCAGAGGGGCATGGAGCTCCTTAGAAAAAATTCTTTGGAAGGTTGCAAAGTCAGAGGAGCAGCTGTCTGAGGCCATGCACCCAAGACACCATGCAGAAACACAGTAGAGGAGCCCTGGTAGACACTTACTTCCGTCAGGGAGACGGTGTGATGGGTGTGATGCTCAGGGCACTCACTCTGCCTCACAGCACTTCCCTGTGGGCACACCCTCCTCGGGACCCAGTTCTTTCTAGAAGTCCATGACCATTTTATTTTGAGCTTTTGCCTCAGTTCTGGTGCTCTTCAATCCGCCCTCTTTAGGGTCCTTCCCTCTTCACCGGAATTGACTTTTGCTGGGCCTTGAGGTGCGGGGCAATAATCTTCCTTATGCATGAGACTGAGGAAGAGTTGCAAGCTTGAGGCCAGCCTGGGCAACTTAGTGAGACCCTATCTCATGCTAAGAAGTAGAAAGAGGGCTGGATACACAGGTCAGCGGCAGAGTGCTTACCTCACAGTGCCTGAGGTCATAGGTGGCATCCCCAGGACTGTTAAACAATCACCTGAGCTTCATCCTCAACACCCCTAGCTTCCATTTAGATTTGTCTGTCCCTGACCCTGACGGGCTGTGTGAGCCCATGGCCATGGAGCTGTAACGAGGGCCTGAGATCCCCTTTAATATAGAAGGCACATGAGTCATGGTCCCTTCATGGGATTTTGTGAGACAGACTGGGAATGTGAGAGTCTTGAACCTGAGATCCAAGTGACTTGCCCTGAGGCTTGCAGGCCTGCTTTGGATGATCCTCTCTAGAACACCCCAACATGCTCACTGCTCTTAAAACTTTGGGGGATAAGAGGCTGCTTTTCATTTTGGGTGGTTCCTGATGCTCAGGATCCAGGCAGGTGATATTTCTACCTACATAATTCTCCTGAATTTTGTGTGGGTAAGCTATGAATCTTGATGATATGTATTTCATGCTCCAGAAGCTACATCCATAATCTCTGAAGCTTATTTGAGAATAGTGTTTTTGCAGCCTAGTTTTGCCTAGCTAAGAAGGCAGACTAGCTTTAAACAGCCTTCAAACTTCCTGTGTCCTTGACAAGGGTTTCATGGTGATGCCTAGACAGTTTGTACCCTGAAGTCATTCCTGACTTTGAGAATATTTCTGCAGGCTGGAGAGACCCTCCAAAATCAGCTTGAGAATTTATCAACACTATCAAACACAGCTATAAGAAAGCAGTTGGAGACTGGAGAGGGGGCTGCACGGTGAGGAGTACTAACTGCTCTTGCATAGAAGGGTCACTTTCAGCACTCACATGGCAGCTCACAACCAATTGTACTCCAGTTCCAGGGGATCTGATGCCCTCTTCTGGTCATCATGGGCACTGCATGCACGTGGTGTACATACATTTATGTAGGCAAAACATTTCTACATACAAACTATTTTTTAAATTGATTAAAAAAACAAAGAAAGCAATTTGTGCTTTTAAGATTCTTCCTAAATTCTAGCACATGCATGATTTTTCAATTATCTTTTGATGTGTAAAAACTCACTTGAAAACAATGTCACTTTAAATAACAATAACAACCATTTGGTTTTTTCCTACTTGAGGAAAATATAAGATACAGCTTTTTTTTTTTTTAAAGACAGCCATGTATCCCAGGCTATCACAGAACTCACAAGGTAGCCCAGGCAATCCTCCATCCCCTGTCTGCTGAATGTTGCGATTACAGCTGTATGGCTCCACCTCTCCCTCAGAAGTGAGGAGTCTTTACTGAAGCTCTCCTCACTGGCCCCTGCGCCTCTCCCCTGCCCTCTTCCTGCTTCCCCTACTGGTCCACTTCATCCCTCCCATCCCCAGGCCCAACACAGGAAATACCATCTCACTGACTTGGCAAAACTAGTCGTTTGTGGGGTCACAAACCCAGATGATTCCCCAGTAGCTAAGAAAATAGAACAAACATGTGGGGTGGGATTTGTGTCACCAAGACAAGTTGGTCCCATCTCTGACGATGGGCAGCTGCTGCTGTCCAGTGTGTAGAGATCATGAATTCCTGAGTTCCCAGGACTTCCTGTTTCCCCAGGTGACTGGGGAGTCAAGGTTCCTCCATGAAACCCCGATATTCAAGGACTGGAACAGTGCTGTCCAGGGTTTCCAGCTCTCCTGACCCCAAGGTTCATCAGTGTATTACACCTATGCATTATGGCTTAAACCAACCAAAGTTGCTCCTTATTCATACTACATGTCATTAGAAGTGTGCTGGGTTTGCTCTGCGTTGCCTTTTCTCGGGACCACAGGATGAGGGTAGCATGCTCTTTTGATCTTGTGTTTTTCTCTCCTCTCCTCCTCTGCCCTCCCCTCCTCCTCAAGGTGGAGAAACAGAAGCATGGTGTGTTTGTTCTGCCTTGTAAAGCATCTCCAGAAGTGACAGATGCTCCCTCGACTTACCTGTAACCGGACAAAGCAAGACACAGAGCCATCCCAAACTCTGTAGGGTGAGCCTTCCCGTGTGCCAGCAAAGGAGCTGGAAATCTTAGGTGAGATCAACAATACCAACCACGATGCCGGATAGCACCAACAACATTGTTCGGACTGAGCTGATCATCAGCATCCAGCCTCTGAATTTAGGTCCTGGGAAGTTAAACCTGTGTTTGGATGTCCCCGTCCTCTACTGTAATTGAGTCTGTGTCCCTCATACAGTTCCCTGAGCCCCCTGGTCAGGACACCTTGATGGGCAGCGTCAGCCAGGCACTTCAGCTCCCCATTGCTGCTGATCCATGATCTCATGGCATGTTCTGCAAGGTAGGATGTGTCACAGCCTCTCTGGACCACTGGACACCAGCAGCATCCCCTGTGTCATAGTAACACCAGAATCATCTCCAAGCATCACCTCATTTTTCCAGGGTGATTGAAATCTCCTAGGGTAGCAAAAGGACCTCCAGGCTTCAAGACTGTGGGGTTCTCTTCTCTCCACATCTCCCTTACCCCCCCTCTCTCTTTCTCTCTCTCTCTCTCCTTCCTTCCGTTCTCTTTACTATTTATTTTCCATGGTGGTGCCAGGGACCGAACTCATGACCTTGCATATGCTTAACAAGTACTCAGCACTGAGCTTCATCTCCCACACTCCCAGCTCAATTTAGATTGGTCTGGCCCTGACCTTGTTAGACTGTGTGAGCCCATGGCCATGGGGATGTAATGAGGGCCTGAGATGCCCTCTTTACCATGGAAGGAACACGAGCCAGCTTCCCTTCATGAGATTTTTGTGAGACAGACTGGGAATGTGAGAATCTTGCGTATGAGAGCCCATGTGACCGCATACGGGTGATCTTTCCTAGGCAGTGTGCCCTGCCCAAGACCTTCCTTTCAAACAAAAGTTGTTTTGTGGGGTCCTGTCAGACATCCACGGTCAAGGACTCCGATGATCATTGAGGTCTTTATAGTCGCTGTCCCCTGGGTGTTAGTACGTGTCTAACAGCACAAGACAACTTATATCCATGTTTCCAAGGAAACTCACATCAAGCCTGAAAGGCAACTACCACTGTTTTTGCTATATGGTGACAGAAGAGGGCATCAGGAAAGTGGGAGAGGGAGAGTGGGCCACGCTGGAAGGGGGAGAGTGGGCCACGCTGGAAGGGGGAGAGTGGACCACGCTGGAAGGGGGAGAGTGGGCCACGCTGGAAATAGGAGAGTGGGCCAGTGGTATTACCTGTCTGGGGTAGCACCTCTTTCTGTTAAAAGGACAGTGCCATCCAAATGGATGGAGTGGGGAAGAGGAAGTTTGAGTTGAGGGGTCCTGGGGGCTGGCCCAGCCCACCACATGCAGACAGTTACTGTGGAGACCAGATCTACACGATGATTATAATCAGAGCAACAACTTGCTCACTATGCAGTCACCATCTGTGGTGGACTCGGGATGTGAGTGAACTCCCTCGTTCAGTCCCCACAAGCACCCTGTGAAGCGGATACCACCACTGTCCCGTATGACAGATGAGCACAGTGCGGAGTGGGGATATGCCTTGTTGCCCGACAACAGTTTGGTGGATCCCAGGTTCTGAGTCGTGTGTGTGCCTCTCCAGTCTATTCTTTGTCTCCACATTCTTCAGATACTCTGTGCTACAATCTGTGATGTCAGGGCCTCTGGGACAACGTGTGCAGACAATCTCTTTTCTATCCATCTTTCTGCCACCCAACATGAGTCAGATTCCAGGAACCCTCTGATTGCTCCTTCACCAGCTGCAAGCTCAGCAGGTAAAGGTCCTCAAGCTGGCCCTCCTGCCAGCTTGGCTGTGCTTCTCCTGACGTTTGATTTCTTGCTCTATAAACTCTATTCTGGCCCAGGAGGTGGTTGCCAGGCACATAAACTAGGTGTTGGGTAAAATTACAGCACTCATTCACTCAAAATTGATGGCAGTAGGCAGTCACTCCACCCTGGCTGGCCTCTTCTCCTGGGCTGTCGCCACATGGCCCAGCCTCAACCCTGCCACCCAGGCAGAACTCACTGCCACCAACAGAAAAAATATAACTGTGTGATGTCTGCTGGGAATGAGGGAACCTTGTGCATCAGGTGAGGAGTGAGGTTTCTCAGCACACACATAAACAGTTTACAGTCCTGGAATCCTGCATTTGACATTCCTATTCCTGATTCAGTCCTGGGACAGGCGCTAGAAAGAGCCAATCTTGCACTTCCCAGTAGCTGCTGGAACCTCAACTTGGCTCCTTTCACCTTTACAGATGGTTACATCTTTATGATGTCACTATTAGAGAAATAGAGAGGAGCAAAAGAGTCTGTTTTACTTCATGAGATCAAAGTTGCTTGGAAAGGGACATTTCTATGCCTTAGTTCAACACCAGTTTATTGAGGACCTACTATGTGAAAAACAAGCCACTATTGGGTTTACATCACTGTGGTGGTTTGAATGAAAATGACCCCCCCCCCACAGACTCAGTGAATTGCATTATTGGAGGTGTGGCCTTCTTGGAGTAGGTGTGGCCTTATTGGAGGAAATGTGCTAGAGGGTGGGCTTTGAGGTTTCCGAAGTTCAAGCCAGTCTCAGTGTCTCTCTCTCTCTTCCTGCTGCCTGCTGATCCAGATGTAGAACTTTCAGCTACTTCTCCAGCACCATGTCTGCCTACATGCCACCAAGTGTTTCGCCATGAAGATAATGGACTAAACCTCCGAACCTGTAAGCCAGCCCCAGTCAAATGTTTTCCTTTATAAGAGTTGCAATGGTTGTCTCTTCACAGCAATAGAACACTGACTAAGACAGTTGTGACAAATGTCTGCTAGGCTGGGTGTCTGATTGAGTGTGAGTGACATCACTGTGCAATGAGTTACTAGGACAAGGGACAATCCTAGGTTCCTAGGTATGAATGGCTGCTCTCCCACATCAGAGGATCCAAGATGGAAGTCAGACTGGCATTTATTTAACAAAAATACAAAGCAAATAGATTCATACCTATTAGGCTACAAGTTCCCAAGCTCCAAGTGCAGACATGGAAAGTGCCCTTAAACGTGGCCCATGAACCAATGCACTGGTCCTAGTTCTTGGAACTAAGAAGCCAGGGGCTAGACTGTCTAGAGATGGTAGTCAGGGAGCAAAGAGGGTCCTTTAGTGAAGAATAGTAATGGGGATTATGGAGGGCCGATGGAACTATGGTAATAGAACAGTGACTCAGAAGAATTCCCTATGATTGACACGTGCTGCTTTTGCTGGTTTACAAGGATGCCTGGACACTTTATAAACAGAGCTCTACTGCTCAACATGGGAGCTACTGAAGCTAGCATACATTCACACCAGAGTCCAGGTAGGAGGACAGAACCATTTCCAGTAGCTTAGTCCGGGAAATTTAATACAGTAAACCAAATGTGTTGGGGGACGTGCTAAAAGAACAAGTTGAGGAAGGGGCAACCCAGATACTAACAGCAGCAGCTTCTAAAACTCCTAGAGCTGGCCCTGGGGTCAGGCTTAGGAGCCAGGACTAGCCAGAGGGCGGTGAAATCCCAAGATGGATGCACTATATGGCTGAAATGGAAGTGCTCAGCTGGAGGTGGAGAGGCTGCCCTTTGACACTGTGCTGAGGTAGAGCTGTGGCCTCTGACAGACATGCTCCATGAAGCAGAGGAGAGGGGGTAGGGGGCTGCTCTCTCTTCCTTCCTCTAATGTTCCATCGCTAGTGCCTACATTGGCTAAATGCTTCCAGGACCAACTGGAGCCAGCCTGAGGTGGTTGGTGCCTGCCATCGGACACAGACTAGGAGAGGAACTAGGGAAGGTACATGTGTGCAATTAAGTGCAATTAGTGCACACATTAGGTCCTTGCTCAGTTTGTAAAGCTTTCCCACCTTAGTGTGAAGAAGACGCTATTGCTTTTTAAATAATTGTACTATAACATTTCCATTATATAACATTGCTCCTATTCGATCACATTGTTTTACTGTATTTATTATTATATTATGCAGGCTATGGGCAGCCCTCCCTGCTTAGCTGTGGCTATAAATCCCTCTACAATGCACTTCTACCTGCTTGACTCACTTACTGAAGAACGATCATTTCCTTGATCTGGGTGGACTTCACAGCTTCTTCAGGCCCAGCATGAATTTGTATGGCAGTAATGTCCAGCTACAAAGCATGGCGGAGGCTACAGGGCTGCATCAGCTGTGGGCTTCCCTGGCCAGCAGCATGCCTTTTTTTTTCCTGCCTCTCTCAGAAGAGACAACAGAAACAAAACCATTTGCTATTTCCCATCTCAGCCTCTGCCCAGAATTAAGATTCAGCTTATACCACCCACATACACCCTGTCCCTCTGCCCTTCTGCATTATTTTTTCCCTTAGGAATTGCCACTGTTTTGTTGACCTGCATTTTGCTTACTTGTTGCACGTATTAAATTTGTTTTCTATCTTTTCAACGAGAATGTATCAGTTCCCTGATATTAGGAGGTTCCCACATTTTCTTCCTTGTCATGGCCCTCGTTCCCATAAGCATCTGGCCCACATCATCCAACAAACTGTTGTTGATGAGTAAAGGGAGGGATGGCCCACTGGATCCTACTTAAAGGTCCCTGCTAGTCGGTAAATTCCTGTTACAGACACACTCTAGGCAACATCTGCATTCAGAAATGAAGCTGAGGGGTGGCTGATGTGAATGGCACTTCACAAGATTCTCTTCCTCCAATTTTTTGTCCCTAAGCCCAAGATGCTCTAGATGAGGTATGGCACTTCCTGGTCGGGCCACTGTCCTCCACAGTCACCTGCTTGGATACACAGACCACCCGCCTCCTGCATTAGAAGCTCAATGATGGTGCCGCACGCTGGTTCCCGCTCCACTAAAAGGTCAGGCGTCTATGGCAGCAGATTAGCTGCTTCTCTCCTTCTTAATGATGTTAAGCAAAGGTCAAAGTGTCTACTGGATGGAAGGCAGAAGCTTCTAGGGAAGGAGACTGATGTTTGTAACATCCATCCAACTCTAGAAACTTCTTAATGATTATGGACTTGGGTCTTACATGGGACATTGTAAGAAAAATGACAGGTTATTGCTGGGATAAAACTGAGGCTTAGATAAGGCCAGGCATTATATCTGTCTTGAGCTGTTGGCTTTCCAGCTCCATGTGCAGGCCGTACTTGCGGGGTGAATCTCTAAGGCTCTTCTCCCACTAGAAGGAGAGGGTTCCCATGCAGTCAGCAGGCAGCAAGCATGGCTTGTGGGA
Source organism: Peromyscus nudipes (assembly GCA_902168325.1). Taxonomy (NCBI): domain Eukaryota; kingdom Metazoa; phylum Chordata; class Mammalia; order Rodentia; family Cricetidae; genus Peromyscus; species Peromyscus nudipes. The sequence continues at coordinate 47,083 of CABHPH010001142.1, read as the reverse complement.
CCCTCTGCTACACATCCATTCCACTCCACGTGAATTGAGATGAATGGTTTTCTTCTTCCTGTGCAAGGACTGGAGTTGGTCTGCTTTAGGAAGGAGCAGAAGAGTGATAGACGCCAACCATCCACAGAGAGCATCCGTCCTCTTCAGCAAGGGATAGGGCAACAGAAGGGATGAAGGCGTCCCTGTATTCGTTTAGTTCTTGTTTGCTTGCTTCCTCCCAGGGACTCTGAGAGACGATACTGAAGAGCGTCAAACATGTGGAGAGCACTGACTAACCTGTTCTTGAAGGAATACATGTCTATGCCCCAACCTACTGGCTTGTCAGAGGGAGAGCAGGGTTTCAGGCAGCTCACTGACCCCCTCAGTGGGAAGGGTATGAAGGAGGCAAGGCCCTCTCCAACAACACACAGGGCGTACCCGAAGATCAGAGCCACGGCCAATTTTGTCTCCAGCCAGGGGCTAGTGTAGAGACTGTTCTGTGTAAAAATGAATGATTTTTCAGACGTTGTTCCTAATCCCTCCTGAGACCTAAGATCCAGTTCATCTTCCCATCACCTCCTCTTCGCTTCCTGGCATCTAAGGGGTTAACATTTCAAAGCGTGTTTCTAGGCGCCATACCTGCCATACCTGTGTTCTCTCACTTTGAAGTACAAGTGAGGAGGAAGGCTCTATGCATTGTTTTTGTTCCCTGGAAGGTGAAGAAGCCCTTGGGCTGATTCCACCCTGCTGACTATGTGACATCGGTCAAGGGATTTCATTCTTGAATCTCAGAATTCTCATTGACCAAATGGGATAATTGTAATCCTTGCCTTGTGAGAACATCATGACTCATTTCAAAGTATCACTGCCACCATCATCTGCACCAACAAGGCAGACAGTCACCCAAACCTGGAAGCCTACAAAGAGAAGCTGGGGGGTTTGGGCTTTAGGTTTTACACCCAGGACACACAAAACACACAAAACACACAAAACACACAAAACACACAAAACACACACACACACACACACACACACACACACACACACACACACACACAC
>CABHPH010001142.1:42095-46035 GCA_902168325.1 Peromyscus nudipes | reverse complement strand
CACACACACACACACACACACACACACACACACACACACACACACACGAAGTCTTTCCATTCTATGCAAATAGAGAGAGCACACTCCTTCCAGAGAGGCTCATTTTGGTCTCCTGGGAAGTCTGTGGGGAGCATGTGAGCCAGAGGGGAAGCGGCTCCCCCAGGGTTCCCATGCTACCAGCATTTTTTCCAGGACAGGTGGGTGTTGTTCAGATGTGTCTGGATCCTTGGAGACCCCCTGAAATGAAGCTCACACTTGTCTACAGTCTCTTCATAGCAGATCCTTGGTCTTGCTTCTCATGCTGGAGAATGCTGCCTTCCGGAACAATAGCCTTAGAATTATTGGTTCTCTGCACTCACCTCATCTTAGGGCCCTTTCCTCCAGGCCTTTTTCTCCTTCAAAATTAAAAAAAAAAAAAAAAAAAGGACGTCCTTTCTATCTGGAAGAATGCTGTGCTCACAACTCACAGACAATCCAGCCTGGATTTGCTGTCTCTAGAGTTTCTCAAAATACAGCACCACTCCCTCACTCAGAAGAGGCAAGTTGGGGACCCACCCATGCTTAGCCAAGAAAACCCAGAGAGCACTTGTGCATGCTGGTTAGGTGATCACATTCCAGGAGAAGGTGACATTTTCCTGGACAAGGCACAGATGGGAGTGCCTGGAACACAGCCTTAGTCCCCAAAGCTTTCATCTCTAGGATTCTTGGTTGGTAAATGGCTCAGATTCTTCTGATTGGATTTTTTTCTACCCTGCAGGGGACAGCATTGGGCAAAGAACTGTGGAATTCATATGATGAAAGAAGAAACATTTGCTTCCAATACCCAAATTATTGTTTGCTAATTGAAGTACAAAAGGGGCATTTTATTTCCTCCTCTGGTTGGTGCAAGAATCCCTTTCCTAAATCTCTTTGATTGAGCAACAATGCTTTAGGAATGTTCCCTTTAATCCATACATCATTTTCCTGATTAGTAGTTGTTTAGTAACATCCTTGTTCGCCAAGGCAAGCTTCAACCAGAGAGCCGTCTGTCGCCAGAGCTGCAGGAACTGATGTATGACTCTGTGCACCGCGGCCTCTGTCACCTGGCTGAGTTCTTACTTTTGACATGAATATAAGTTTGGAGGACAAAAGTTCATCTGCTGCCATCCTGCATTCATATGCTTTCTCATACAGATGATCATTGTCTTAAGTTGGGTGTTCTGGAAACAGACTCTGAGATGGAGGTTTGTTTATAGAGGATGCTTAGAATGCCTGCTAAGGATGAATACTGCAAGCCAGAGCTGGGCAACAAAGCCATTCCAGACGCCACATGAAACAGATTCTGGGATGCCCCAAGTTGTCACAAAATGAAACAAAGAGGCTTGTTTTTGTGTCTTGATTCCTGACCTGTCTTTGGACAGCAATGTCCAGGGAAAGGCCATTCCCTCCTGCCCAGGGACAGAAGCACCTGTAAACCGTTAGCAGACTTAGCAACTCCAGAGTGAATAGACAGCAGGAACTTGGGGTGGGGGAGACATTGCCTGCCTCAGCCCTGAGGTGGGGGCTGGGGGTTTGGGCAGCATGCCACAGGATCCACCACATTCGCTTCTCACCAAACATAACTTAAATGCCATCTAGAAATTGATTCGTGTTGTTTTTGAAGACACATACCAAAAAAAAAAAAAAAAGCCTTTCTCTGCTCCAGCTGTTGCTGCACTGTGGTCCTCCAGCTGTTTTGAGAACAGCACTCTGCAAGGCCTATGGCAGACATTTAATCTTGGCAGATGTAACACAGTTATCTCTGGGCTGCTTCTGCTGGTGATCAAAGGAGCTGATGGCGTAGGACAGTTCCACGGGCACCTCCTTCCTGCCCGTCACCTCACATCACAGCTCCTCAACGTTTTTGTTCTGAGTGATGATTGCACCCTAAACACATAAAATTAATCACCACTCGAGGCCAGCCAGGTGTCTTGCCTCCAGAAATCCTCCTGCTGTACCGAAGGAATGGCTCAGATCTGATCACTTCTCATCATTTCGTTTAAGGGGACCGCAGAGGCCCACGGGAACCCTGGAAGGCTGAACACTTTGAAGAAGCAAAGAGCCAGTTCTGCTTCTTGTGGGGGTCAAGAGTGGTCCCCTCAGGTGAGGGTCCATTTCAGGTGAAGGAGGTCCACCTTGGAGGAGGGCTGGGGTAAAGTAGTGAACATCAAGAACAAAGACCTGAGTTCAATGCCCCCAAACCTTCATGTATAATAAAAAGCCGAAGCCAGGTTTGGCAGCTTATTCTTTAAAGTTCCATGACAGTGAAAGATTCTGACACAAACAAACAAACAAACAAACAAACAAACAAACAAACAGGTAGATGACATAAAAGGAGTGACACCCAAAGTCTCAAAGTTGTCTTATGATTACAAGCAGACCCCCAAATATGTACCTGCACACATATGAGCAAACACACACACACACACACACACACACACACACACACACACACACACACACACACAGAGATTGATATAATGCTGTGCTCATTAAATCACTAGCCTGCAGCCTAGGAGAATGCTTTCGAGGCGGAATCATGTGCCTCCCAGAAGAAGGACTCAGTTCCTCCTAAGAGCTTCATGATGGTTTGGCAGAACTGCAGCAGAGGCTGGGGAGAAGCCTGTGATTACGTGAGCCAGTGAAGCTTGGATTTTGAAATTCCATATGACAAGCCCTGCTTACCTGAACAGTGGCTGGGAGTGGCCTTCTCTTGTACTCTGTATGTATACTTGATTTTAACTGTGTGGTCCACTGGCAATATCCTGTATGTTCCCATCAACCAGAAGCCCCATTTTCCAGGTCCATGTAGAGTTCAGTGCCTCTGAGGACTGGGCAGAGAGAAAACAATCAGAGATAGACATAAAAATGATTGTCTTAGTCTAATCACATAGCATTTCCAATATCTAAATCCGAGAAGGAAGCGCATTCCTGTGATACACAGGATGTGTTTGAGATCTGCAAACACCAGGCGGGTTTTTACTGAGGAGCTTGGCCTCCGCTGTAGATTAGTGGCAAATCCTTATGACTTGGCTCTAATTGAGAGCTTAGCGGTTGCTATTAAATTCCTTTTCAGAAACGGTGCTGCCTACATGATTCCCCTTACTGAGAACATTCTCCCTCTCCATCAGAAACAATCCAAATGGATGAGAGAGAAAGCAGACACCTTATAAAACAGTACTCCTGGAAGACGGGCTGGTGTGTTTGATTAAGGGAAGGCCCAGACAGAGTCTGTGGGTGAAATTAAGCTGTCCCTCATGTCTCAGGGCCTTGACCTGCACAGAGCTGCATCACCGATCCATTCCCCTTTCACTCTCAGAACCCAGAAAGCATGGTCCTATGACATTTGGTGCAGAGGAAATGGAAACCGAGTCTCAGTGCGTTGACCTGGGTGCCTCTTCCATTCCTGTTACGTTCGGCTTAAATTCCCTCAGGGAAACCAAAACTGTACAGCAAACCAGCAGCTCCCAGGAAAGCAAATGTGGTTGCATCCCGGTGGTTCATGCCTTTCTAGTGCAGAATTCAACGGGGGAAAAAAGACAAGCCTATCCACCTCCGGGCCAACAGACACTCAGACCCCTAGCCAGTGAGTGTGATAACTGCAAGCAGCGGCCAGGACCAACACACCCTTTAAATCAGCTAAGACAGCTGGCAGCTGGAGTCTTACAATCCAAGCAAAAAAAAAAAGCAGGCGAGGGAGACGGATCTGATAGAATCTCCATGGGGAATGAAAGTTCATATTACAGAACTCTTAGTTGAAAAGGTCCCACAAGTCGCTCCATCGTCCTGAACCTGTACAGATGGCTCCCGGTGACAGCTGCGTGATAAATTGTGCACCATGAGGTCACCAGCCCAGATTTATTTGGCTGTGTATAAATGTGTGATGGTAGCTTTATACTGCTGGCCTCACTCGGGGCAGTAA
>CABHPH010001142.1:17095-39595 GCA_902168325.1 Peromyscus nudipes | reverse complement strand
TGCACACATACCCATATGGTGCGTGTGTGCATGCGTGTGTGTGTGTGTGTGTGTGTGTGTGTGTGTGTGTGATATTTTCTCTCTCCTTCGCTTAAAATCTTATCAGTGTTGTAATTAAAAAACAACGGCTTCTAGCTCAGAGTCTGCATCTCTTGGTGGGGGTCTCATGACCTCATTGGGAGAATAGCTTTCTGTTGCTAAAAATTCACTTTAAAAAATCAGGAGTAGGAGTATTTTATGCATAGGCTCATTTCCAGAGAGGAGTGCACATCCAAGGAGAGTTCCATGGTGGACCTCAAAACAGCGCAATGTGGACTATAGCAGTCACAGCATGGGCTGATCGACTCCTAGGCTACCAGCTCAGGTAGGCATGGAAGTCCCTGGGAGCCGTTTGCAGATGGAGTTGGCATAGTGTGAGGAAGAGATGAGATGAACCAGAGACAGTCTGGCTTAGCTGATCATTCTTTTGAGATTGAGTTCATGAAGCTTTCAGGCAATTGAATATCCTGGGGTATGATCTTCAAACTTGACCGGGTCTCCAGCAGAGGAGGAAGCGTCTGTCAGCACTCACCAACTGTAGCCATCTTGGGCGCCCAGCTCTGCCATCTGAAGATTGCTGGGCTGTTTTGCTAAGCAGAGAAGCTGTCGAGAGACTCAACCACAGGCTGTCAATCAGAGAGCATCTGTAAGGTGTCAGTCAACTTACTGTCTTTCAGCTTTTCGCAAGGGTGTTTCTTTGGGGGAGTAGTGGGTTCTAGCACACTGGTTGATGGAAGTGATCAGGCTGCTGAATGGTGCTTGTCTAAGGATGTGTTTCGTGGCACCCTGAGTTCACAAGCAGGTCACAACACTCCCTAGAATTATCAGACTCCTGTTTTGTGGCTAGATAGCTTTAGTTTTAGCATCACCCAACCATCCGCCAATCTTATAAAACAAACAATAAACAAAGACACAAACCCTAGACAGAGTCATACACCAGGAAGTGTGTGCTCTTGTCCAGAGGACCACTGCCACACTGGACTATATCTCAGGTGGGCTTACTTTGCTCTGGGAACTTAGTGAAGGAATCAAGTTCCTTCACCTCCAACACCAACCTCTCTTGGGAATCTTGGCTTTTTTCCTATGGGGAGAATTCGCTAGTGTCCGAAGGGAAGGAGATGTGTACCAAGCTGGAGGATGTTGCTCTCTTCCTTGAGGGCAGGCACCTTTTCTTCCTATGGCAGGATGTTCTTCCTTCACCCAGCGACCAACTCTATGCCCAGTCTTTTATTCACCTAAATGTAAGTAGTCAAGGAGGAAGGCAATTTCTGACTTCTAGCACAGGGATATGTGAGAGAGGCTGTCTCCACAGGTCCAGATCTTGCTAAAAATATGACATCCCTTAACATTAAAATCCATCGCCTTTAAATTCACGGCGAACAGACTCAAATTCAAACTCCCCTGGCAGGACGCTAGCAATGTCTGGCTTGTCACAGCCCACTTGTCTGACACACACCTGGAATTTTTTTTTTTTTTTTGGAAAGTTGACTTCTCCAAAATGCCTAATCTCAATATTTTTGACCCTCATTTGTTCCCTGTGCCTTTCTCCCTTTTGCCTGTAGACACCGTCCTTCTCATTGCCCAGTGACACTTGCTCACGCCGCTCTTTGTGGTGAGGGGAAAAAAAAAATTCTGTGCTGTGAACACAGTTTGACATTTCCTGACATTTCATGAACTAATTACACTACAAATAATTAAGCATGTTCACATCTGTAACAAACGAAGCAAAATGGTTGTCAGCGGGTGTGATTGATCACCTCCCTGAGATCTGATCTGATGAGATTCTCCCCTCCGTGGGCAGGAGCCTGGTGCCACCAGTTTGTAATCACGCCTGCCTTCAGCTCTCTCTCTCTCTCTCTCTTTTTTTTTTTTTTTTCATGAGACCACGCCGATGAGCCGCTTGCAGGAAAGGATGGGGAAATTAATGACTACAATGGAATATTTGCATTTTTGCAGGGCTGGAAAAACAATGAACAAGGGATGTGTCACCCTCAATTATTTGGTGGTGCTAAGAGCTCACAGACAGCTCCTGCTGGAGAGAGCTGTTGGGAAGCCCGGGGGTGTCAGGCTGGCTGGAAAAATGGCAGGTGACAAGGACAACATTTTTTTTTTATGCTACCCAGGCCCACAGAAGCTCAGCTAAAAAGACAAATTGCAGTAGCGATTTCTTATGGAGGGGGGGATTTGTCAGCATTTAAGCTTTGCTTCTCCTCGAAGGGTGGACAGGGCTCGGGAATAAGCTGGGCGGCAGACAAAGGAATGCGGTCTCGTACCTGCCAATCGATCTACCTGCCAATGGTTTGGTGGTCTTTGTTTCTCATGGTTTGGGGCTCTCAGTGTAGGCTGCACACGGTACCCAACCGGATGCTTCCCGCCTACTGGGAACTCATTTGGAAGGGACCCCAGTCTGCTGGAGACTTAATTTGGCTTTTTCAAAGGCAGCTCCAGCCAGTTTTCTGGGCAAATTCCTCCTGAAGTTGCCCAAACAAATGGATTTATCATCTAACATGATGCCAGCCTAGAGACTCCGGGAGCCAGAATGCAAACAGAAAATAAAATAAATACCTTTGGATAAAGGAGGTGGCGAAGCAGCTCGCTCTGCCGTGGTGTTTGCCAGTGATACCCTGGTAACCCCAATGACAAGAAGGAGTTTTTGAAGATTAATTTTTGAAATGCAAAGCAAATTCCATCATGTAAATTTCCCTATCATTTTCATTTCTTTTGTATTTACCCACTGTTTTCAAATGAAATAAACAAATCAATCTGCAATCCAATTAATGGTTGGGAATTTTAGCTACAACACTCCATCAGGTGACAGATGGCCACAGAAGTGTGTGTGTGTTTTATATTGGGCACATAGATGAGCACCTACTATGTGCAACGCATCATGTAAGATGCGTCACATATAAGATTTTTTAATCCTGTTATACACATTCAGAGAGGTCAAGTGGGTGATTATGTGGCCAAGGTAGAATCCAAACCTGGATCAGTTTAGCTCCAAAGATGACGTTATCTCCTTTCTCCCTCCTTGGGCTCACTAGTCTTTGTTTCTGACTCTGTCCCTGAGAGTGTTTGTGCCCATGTCCCCTGAGTGGCTGACTCATCGTCCTCTGCCCACCCTCCTCTCAGCACTTCCATATCGGAATGAGCATCTTCTCTGTCACAGGTCCTCGGGAGCATCCCATGTCCTGCCCCCAATCTATTAGTGAGATGAAACTTTTTTTGCCAAGGCAAAAGGCAGGGTTGCTCAGTTGCCCAGTAAAGGGACTGGAGCTTCGGCGTCTCCTTTTATTTTTCTTTTTTTTCCTTTCGAATTCATGGGGAAGGGTGCTCAGTGACCACACATCCTTTGTAAAAATAGGTGCTTCAGTCGGCTTCCAGGCTTCTGGCTCTCCTCGGTGCGGGACAGGCAGATTAAGCCTGGCTGAGGACCTGGTGAAACCTCAGGATTTCCGGGTGGATTTCGGGGCCTTTCAATTACCAGATCACTAGATCACAGTGCAGATTGGAGGCCTTAGTTGCCTTTCTTCTCCTTTGCATCAAAACCCAGATGTTTATCCGCCATTTGTCAGGCTTAGGCTTTTCGAAGCGCCATTGTTGTGGGTTGTCCAGGGCGCAATAAATCCCGGCATTTTTGACCTTCCTTCCACAACTTGACTTCAATATCTGCTAATTCCTTTTTATGAAACAAATTGCCTCAATCACCTTCCCATTTAAGCAACTGCCGCTTAAATTGTTTTTGTTCTTTCCTAAGTTCTTTGTCCAGATTAAATGCTGCTGCTGCTGCGTGGGACGCACTGCTCTCTGCTGAAGTGGGGAGACCGATTCGATTAGTATAGACGCTGGAAGAGGGTAAGTACTGTGTCAGTGTCCTCTCCTGAAGAGGTGACACATCCAGGGATATTAAGAATGGCCATTTAATGTAAAATCTCAGATAATACATGAGTTAAATGGAGACAATGAGAGAAAAGCTTTTAAGCATTCTCCCAAGACAGATTGCAGAATAATATTATTGGACACGGGAGGGGGCTGATCGACACCGTCGGGAGGCCATTACCGAAGTGGTGTGGAATCATTATGGCAAAAAGCGTCTCAGAGCTGAGGCTCGGGAGAGGCAACACATAATGAGTTATCAATAGCAGGCTGGTGATTGGGTTATATCTCGTTATGAACAGAAACTTCCTGTTGCGTAATTCGAATCTGGCATTCTGATGAATGGTGCAGAGTGGAGCCCCACTTCCTCGGTAGGTCCTGGGGAGTCACGGCAGGAGGGAAGGAGGACAGGACAGTCACCCGGCAATGTTTGCAGCTGCCTGCAAACCGGAGAGGCAGCTGCCCCAGCTGGCTGTCTTCATTTCTAGCTTCAGAATGGAGCGTCCACTTTATCCTGGACTCCACCCTGATGCTCTTAAAACTGCCAAAAGGCCAATGTCATCCTTAGTGCACAGCTGTGGGTCAGAGAGAGGGCACAGCTCCAATTGCCAGTTTGTAGATGGAAGATGAAGTTGGGATTTGATCTCACCTTGTATGAATCAAAGTCCAGCAACTCTCTACCTTACCACATCGTGTACGTGTGTGTGTGTGTGTGTGTATGCACACGCAAGCATATACATGTGTGCATATGCATACATGTGTATTTATATATGTGCATATGCTTATATTGTATGTGTTTATGCATGTGTATACATGTGTGTCTGTGTCTATATGTGTGCATACATATATGTACATGTGGATATGTGCATGTGTATACATGTGTGTATATGTGTATATGCGTGTATATGTGTATGTGTGTATATATGTGTGTATGTACACATTGTGTATACGTGTGCATGCATATATTTGCATGCATGTGTATATATTTATGCACACATAAATGTATACATGTGTATACATGTATGTTTGTTATGTGATGTCCCAGGACAAGGACAGATAGAATGAGATGAAGGGACCTTTTCATTGCACATCTTGATGTGGTTTAGATGTCCTACAGGGTAGGAATAAGGTGTTTAATAAACCAGAGCCTGGGGAGGGCGTGGGTCAGCAGCACCTTGTGTCCTGTTGACCTCTGACCTGGGGACTGTCCTGGGAATCACCTGTGACTGCGTGTGATGTGGGAGGCTAGAGTGCCAGAAAGGGGAAGCAGGAGGCCGCGAGTGGTAGTGACGTCACACAGCTGTCCAAAGGAAGCTGACATAAAGGAACCGATGCAGAGAGAAAAGTCAGGATGGGGGAGATGGCTCAGTGGGTAAGGTTCTTGCCATGTAAGCATGAGGACCAGGGTTCGGGTTCCCAGAACCCATGTAAGAACCAGGTAGACAAATCTGATCTGTGTTTGGTAGAAGCAGGAAATCCCCAGAACAAGCTGGTTAACCAGACTAGTGGAAAGGGGGAACTGAGTTCTGTGAAAGATCTGCCTCGATGTATGAAGTGGAGGCTAACTCAGGAAGTCACCGGATGCCAACCTCAGGTCTCCACATGCACATGTGAACACAAACACACACACACACACACACACACACACACACACACACGCGTATGAAAAAAGGCAAAGATCATAATCTGTATTTGTGATCCCAGTTATCTTTAAAAGGATGTGTTTATGTATACAAGTGTATGCCAGACAATGAACCCAGTGCCTTGTACAAGCGATACACACTCTACACTGAACTACACCCCAAGTCCCACATATGTGATTTTATATAAATACTTAGATATAGAGAGATGTACTTTTATATGTGTACAGATATGCATGTGGATGTCTGTAACTATATATGTATAATGGATGAATTATACATTTTATACCTATATTATATGTGCACAGAAAATATTCAGAGGTATTTTTTTTCTCCCAAGACAGGATTTCTCTATGTAACAGCCCTAGCTGTCCTGGAACTCTCTCTGTAGGCCAGGCTGGCCTTGAACTCACAGAGATCTGCCTGCCTCTATCTCCTACGTGCTGGGACTAAAGGCATATGCCACCACTGCCCAGCTCAGAGATCATTTCTCTTTCAGAGTTAAGAAGCAAACAGAACTGGTTATCACTGTCAGGGAGCCAGAGGCTCTTGGGGTGGAAGCCAGATTTGTGTGTCCTCAGAGACTTCTACATTTTTCTGAAGTTTTCATAAAAATGGGTATTATTTTACTACAAAATCTTCAGTCTCTGCTAGTTTTATTTTCTTAATTATATCTTTCAACATCATCTAAGTGTTTCATGGTGAACACGTTCATTCATAATATATAATTGATGTTTTGAAATATTAGAGTCTGTAATAGTTCCTGAAGAAGAACATTTTTCAGATTTCAAAATAACCGCTTTATTGAGATCTATTTCACATACCATAATATTTGCCTGCTCAAAGGGCTCAGCAGTTTTTAGTGTAGTGGGAGTTAAGCCATAATTTTGACAATTTGACTTTACAGCATCTTCATTACCTGAAGAGGAGCAGGTGCTCTGGAAAGTCTTTCATCACACTCATTCCTCACCCTCAGCTCTGGACCAGGCCTCTGCATCCTGTTTCCAGAGATTTCTGTTCCTGAACATTTCATATAAATGAAACCCACAGCACGTGGTGTTGTAGTTTGACTAGAATGTTCCCCTTACCGCCTTCCCCCGACCCCCACCCCATGCTTACCTTTGAAAAATTGGCTCTCAGCTGGTTAGACTCTTCTGGAAGGAAGTGGAAACTTCAGAAGGTGTGGCCTTCACTGGAGGAAGTAGGGTACTGGAGGTGGACCTTTGAAGGGTATACCTGACCTACAGCCCCAACCCTGTGGGCCTCTCTCTGCTTCTGTCTACTGTGAGGCAGGTCTTCTCTACACAGACACCTGCTTCACCATGGTCCATGGAGTGAAAGACCATGCTCTGAAATCATGAGCCATGGTGCATCATTCTTCCCTTTCAGTTGCTTTACTCGGGGGTCAGGACAGTGATGGAAAGCCTGATTAATACATAGAGTCTTCTAGGGTTGGTTTGTTTTCCTTAGCATCATGCCTGCAAGGCACATCCATGTCATAGTGTGTTTCAGCACTTTGTCCCTTTTGGAGGCCCAATCATAGTCTGCTTTGTGACTACGCCATCATTGTCCATGCATTCACCCCTTGATGGACACCTGCACTGTTTGTACTTGGGGTCTCTAGTGAATGATGCAGCTGTGCACACGTGTGCACAAGCTCTGTGGTGGGATGGCTGCACTGAATGCTAATTCTACATTTACTGTTTTGAGGAACCATCCAAGTATTTGCCCAAGTAACTGTACCATTTTGCAATTAAAAACCCTAGTTTCTCCCCATCCTAGAGAGCACATTTATGACTGTTTAAGATAGCTGCATCCAAGCCGGGCAGTGGTGGCACACGCCTGTAATCCCAGCACTCGGGAGGCAAAGGCAGGTAGATCTCTGTGAGTTCAAGGCCAGCCTGGTCTACAGAGCGAGTTCCAGGACAACCAAGGCCAGGGCTGTTACACAGAGAAGCAAACCACGAACAGCAAACAAAGTCAGGGGGAGCCACTGCCGTAAGGCTGAGTGGGAAAACTCTCCCCATCACTTCCCTTATCCTTCTTCCCTCCCCAGAGGTAAACACAGTTTGTTTGTTTGTTTTAGATTTTTCGAGACAGGGTGTCTCTGTTTAGTCCTTGCTGTCCTGGAACTCACTTTGCGCAGGGATTAAAGGCGTGCGCCACCACCGCTTGACTAAGTCTTATATACATCCTTCCAGTAACTTCTTTACAACTGTCTTGTTTTTACATAAATATGGTCACAATATACACGCTATTGTGTGGTTGTCCTTTGTTGTCTTATATGACATCTCCAAGATCTATGAAAATATTTAAGTTGGCAGTTGGAGAGATGGCTTAGTAGTGAATAGCACTGGCTGCTCTTCCAGAGGACCCAGGGTAGATTTCCAGCACCCACATGGCCACATGGCAGTTCACAACCACCTGTAACTCCAGTTTCAGGGGATCCAGCTCTCTCTTCTGGCCTCCTCAAGCACCAGGTATGCATGTGGTACACAGACATACATGCAGGCAAAACACTCATACACATAAATTAAAAATAATTTTTAATTTAAAAACAATGTTTAAATGGCTGAGGTTAATTTTTATAGGTCTCTCTACATTTCTCCTACAATTTGGAGTCCAGTCGTCCTCCCTGGAACCATTCTGGCTTTACTTTATGTCAGAACCAAGTTCTGCTCGCATGTCCTTCCCACCACCCCAGACCCCTGCTAGGGGCCAAATTTCTTAAACTTCATTGTGATCTTAGGGTAAGACTCTCAGAAGGCAAATTATGTTTCTACCATTGACAAACTCATTGTTCCTCGGTCTCTGGGCCTCAGTTTCCATATTTGTAAAATGAGAATAAAAAGCAACCTGCACTCATAGGGTGATGGTGAAGTGAGTAGGCAGGGAGGGACAGAGCCTTCAGCTGTGTGGCCCCCAGCCACTCCCCGACACTGGTAGATGCTCAGTCTGGAGGCACAGACCCAGGAGAAGCTGGTTTTAGTGAAATTCTCCCCAGTGTGACGCTGTCTGGTAACTAAATAGTTCCATGTGTGATCATCGGGGACTTCCAGCCCTGGGAGTTAAGACCTCAACCTAGGAGAGCTGGGTAGGGCTACAAGCCCTAAGCTTTACTCTTTGATTGAACTAAAATTGCAAAATGAAGGGTAATCGAAATAGCGGGTCATTATCCATTCAACCCAAGCTGGGCCATCACGAAGGATATTGATACAGCCACAAAAATGAGTCCAGATCCCAAGGCTAAGACCTCAAGAGAAGCCAGGCAGAGGGAAAGAGTGAAAATTGCCATCAGAATTGAGAACATGAAGCCTACAGTTGATGATTTGTAGCTGCTGCCATTGTCTGGAGTGTGAGGAGTCAACTGCGCATCAAGGTGGGTGTTTGCCAACAAAAATCTAGCAGCCAACCAGCTCCCGGCTGACACTCTCATCCCTAGGACTTAACCAGCCCTTACCTCATCTTGGACAAAGTCATAGATGAACTGTGATTATTGGACACTGTGAAATGATCAATACATATTTGTTGAATTGTGCAGAATCAATTCGACTTTTATTCACTTGGTAACTCCCCAAGCCAATGGCAGACCCTTAGTTAACGCCCTTTGGATATGCTAATGAGACAGAAACATTGACTGGCCCATCAATTTAGGAAGCTATGGATCTGCTGATGGTGACTGAGCAGGGACTGGTTGCCAGAGATGAGCCATGGCTGTGGGGCTCTGCTGAAGACGTGAGGCTAGAGATGGGTCTGACTGGCTGACACTTTTTCCTTCGGTGGCAGATCTCAACGCTGGGTCTTGTGTACCTTTGTCATCCAGGGTACTGAGCTTCTCCTCTTGTGTCCTAACTTCTCAGCGAAGATGCTGCCTTGCTTGCCAACTCAGAGCCTTCTGTGATCCCAGGGAGAGCTAATGTTCCCATGGTCTTTATACTTCATCCTTACTTCAAAACGGAATTAAGTTGTGTTTGTTATTGCTTGAATTGAAATGGGCCCTAATTCACTTTGTTGGTTAGTTTACGTTGGAAATCAAAACCGGTTCCCTGCTGCTTATAAAAAAAAAAAAGAAAGAAAGAAAAAGAAAAGGCAAGGAGAGAGAAAACGCTCAGTGGCTAGATCAAGTTTCCACTGTTACATTTATTCATTTCCTGTAAGACGAGCAGGCTATCGGTTTCACAGAGTGATGGAGACATGTCTAAAGACGTGGGGAGAAAGAGCGGGGTCACTTAAGTCCCAGTACACCTTTTAGACAACTGATGGGGAAGAAAGAACTCTGCAGAGATCAGGGCAGACTGTGCTGTAGTAGCAGCCAACAGTCGCCACAACGGTTTATTTCACACCAGTGCTGTGAATCAGATTTTTGTCGGCAAAGTTGCAGTCGTGGTAGTCACTTGAGTCCAGGGCCACCACAATTGCCGCAGTAGTGTGCATGACACAATGGGCATGCTGGCTTTTGTCACCTCGACACATCTGGAAAGGAGATCTAACTGATAACCGTCACCCTAGGATTGGCCTGAAGGAAACTGGCCTGTGCTGTGTTTTCTTGGTTGCTGATTGCTGTGGGAGGGCCCAGCCCTCTGCAGGCAGTGCCACCTCTGGGAAAGTGGTCCTGGATGGTATAACAAGGCAGGCTGAGCAAACCATGGGGAGCAAGTCAGTGAGCAGCACTCCTCCATGGCCTCTGCATCAGTGCCTGCCTCCATGTTCCTGCCTTGACTTTGCTGGATGATGCGCTACGGAAGCAGGCTGGAATACATGAAACTCTTCAGGTTGCCTTTGGTCATGGTGTTTATTACAGAAGTAGAGACCCCAATGCAGCCTCAGGTTCTTAAGTAGTTCTGCTCAGGAATCCCATCGCCAAAACAGATCACCCAGCTGTGTTGGCTTCAAAGGAGATGGGATGTGTGGTCCTTTCTTGTGTTAGAAAAGAGCCAGACATAGTGGTTGCAGAAATAACTGCCTCAGATCCCGGATCTTTAGGGGTCGATGCAGGAGTGAAGTGATAGGTCCTGCCGAGTAAAACCTTGAAGCCAGAAATCTGGACATGGGCTGCAGCTCCTGGGTTCAAGCTCTGCCAGTCTCCAATTACTCACCTTCCTCCTCCTCTCAGCTGTACCCTCTCACCCCATCTACTCCTGAATGTGAAAAATCGCTTTTCAAATGGGTGTCTAGCCAGCCACGGGTGTGGGTTTGGGGGAGGCACTATATCTGACTTTCACCGATGTTCCAAGGCCGAGAAAGAGGAGACTCTTTCTGTGAGCGCCTCTCAAGTTTGTGTCTGGAAAGAGCTAGACTGGAGAGCTCCTCCAGCAGGAAACTCAAGAAACAGAGGACTTGAACAGATAGTTTACAAAGAAGACGGGTGGATGCCCACAGACACACTGCTCAGGATCCTCAGTTGTCAGGGAAATGCAAAATAACAGCACATTGACATCTCATTACAATCCCACTGAAACAGTTCAGACTGAAGAGAGTGACCGTGATGAATGAAGACAGATGCGTGGAGCGCCCCAAACGCACGCTCATCCTTGGGGAGCACGTGAGATGATAACTCACTACGGTGGAAGGGGGGGGGTTGTATACATAACTGAATATGCAATGTTTCTATGTAACTCAACTTACAGTAACATTAGCATCTCAGTTCTAGATGTTTACCTAAGAGACACACAGTCATGATTTCTGAAAGAATTGTGTGGGAGGGGGTTGGAGAGATGAGTCGGTGGCTCAGGGTGTCGCTGTTCTTCAGAGGACTCAAGTTCAGTTCCCAGAACCCACATGGGGTGGCTCACAACCACCTAGAGCTCCAGCTCTAGGGGATCCCATGCCCTCTTCTGGCCTCCGAGGTTACTCACATATATGTGACATGCACACTCATGTGTGCACATGAGCACACACACACACAGGTATGTATAGATATTAAAGTTGTGTGAGTCTATCCAGAGCAGTATAATTCATACAGTCAAATCCCCCAAACAGCCCTGCTGTTCATAAAAGGAAAAATTGATAAACAAACCAAGATATGATCTGATAACATGATTTAGCAACAATAGAAACTGATGGTTGGTAAAAAAAAAAAAAAAATCCCAAAAACATTATACCTAGTTAAAAAAAAAAAAACTTTTTACTTTGAAGGATATAGTGTATGAGTGCATAGAGGGTTAAGAAAGTTCTAGAATGTGTGAAATTAATTCATTATTTACTTTTTATTTTATGTATTTATTTTTATTTTTTGTAGGAAGAATCTTTACTTCTGTAGTGTGGAGTAAGGAATTGCCTGGGAAGAGGAGGGAGGGAACCTGGTTTGGGATCTCATAGTCTCTGTTTGGAGGGGATGTGTGCTCTGTGATGCAAATGCATTTGTTAAAACACACAAACATGCACATAACATACAAGTCATAAATCACTGTAAATTCTTAGACATGCTGTAGGTAAATATTAAGCCCCACTGAACTTTGTATGTTTAGAGCTAGAGTACACTGATGTCTAAAACTTGCTTTGTAGTACATAGCCATGAACGTGAGTAAGATGGATTGATGAAGGATAGAGGATGGGTGTACAATAAAGCCGGTGTAGTAAGATTCAGCCTGTAGAGTTGGGTGGTATGATGATGATGGGTTGCATATAATTTCTTCAACCTGTGCAAGAGAGGAAGACATTCCATGGGTTCTGGGACTTGGGCCTGCTTGACTGAGGCCAAACTTTCCCATGAATCTGCTGTGTGGCTTGGACAAGCTTCTTACGCACATTAATTGTCCTTCCTGGGGGAGCCATGAGTATTGAGATAGATTGTGTATGTAAAATCCCAGTTCTACAGGAAATACCAGGTCATTTCAGCTACTTAAATTATTTTTCTGTTGTTAATCTGACTTTCTGAGGCTGGACAAGTTGAAGGTACCTTGCTTTGTCATTCCAAAGCCCTAAGTCTGCAGTATGTACTGGGAACTCCTGTTTCCCTAACTCAGTGCCAGATGGGGCCGCCGTGGCACACGTGGTGACACACATCCTCTGAACAACAGCCACCAGAGGGGACCTCACAGGAAGCAGGTTGAAGAGGACTCTGGTGGAGTGACCCAGTCAGCAGTGTTCCTTTGACCCTGTGTTCCTGAGCTCTGGGGGAAAGGTGAGGGGCGTGGTGCCTAGCCCAGGGGCAGCTGTGAAGACAGAGAAGGCTGCTGGTGTGTGTGTGTGTGTGTGTGTGTGTGTGTGTGTGTGTGTCTGTCTGTCTGTCTGTCTGTCTCCAAAGCAGCTCCCTCCTTCCCTCTGCACATACTACAAACACAGTACTCTGTTAAATGTGCAGGGGCCAAACTCCTGGATGCTGTTCCTTTTAACTTTAGCTGAAGTGAGAATTTTCTAAGAAAGTCTCACTGATTCGTGTAATAGTTGTATTTAACACACCCATTGGCCGGAAGCTGGGGGAGGGAAGGGGTGGTTGAGGACCATTCACACTGCTATAAAAACCACTATATCATATGTAATAGAATGACTAAAATCTGTCCCAGACCCACAGTAGATTAAGTGTGTCATAACCCTCTTGTCACAACATGAGATTTAAAAGGGAGTCTCCTGAAATGGACAGTGTGACCCTGGCAGTCCTGCCCGGTGACACCACCCTGTGAACTGTGCTTAGAGGCCCCTGAGAAGGTTTCTATGGCCCAAACGTCTGCTTCCAAAGCATTGCAAAGCAAGCCATGGTCCCTGGATCCCCATTGCTGGAATTGTTATATTATTATTATTATTATTATTATTATTATTAAACATTGTTCTATGTCTGGCCATTTTTAAGTGTAAGCATCATCAGGAAAAATTGTCACTCATCATCAACTCCTGAGATGTGTGAATTGCATGGTGGCATTAAAGCAGATAAATTCCTGTGTGAGTGCGGCCAGCACACTGACTGTGGGATCTCTGAGCCTCTGTTCCCTCATCTGTAAAATGGGGCTGAGCACAGCATCCCTTGGCAAGGTTGCTGAGAGGGTTAAATGTGGATGAAGCCAAGGCGCCAGGCGCAGCACCAAGCTCCTAGCGGCATTGGTATGCTAATGACGTGGGCATAATGATGATGGATGGCCTGGCTGCTGGGGTTAAGGAGTCTTCAGAACGCTAGCAGGAGGTCCAGCCTTGCTTGCAAATAGCTCTGATGCAGAATAGAGCGGCAGGTGATCATAGAGGTCTGAACAGCAGAGCAAGGGGCCACCCATCTATGGGGTCGGGGAGCAGGGAGAGCTGAAAGTTTTTTCAGAGCAAAGTGCATGTGAGTTGGCCTTGGAGAAAATGTGTGGACTGAGCCTTAGAAACATGGGAGGGCTGAGGAGGAGAGGACTGCCACACCCAGGGCGCTCAACTGAGGGGCCAGCTGCTCTTTCTCACAACCCATGCTCTTGCAGGCTTGAGCTGCCAGGCACCATCTTCGAATTTGTACCAGGAAGCCCTATGAGTTTTGGTGTAAGGACTGGGTCAGGGTGGGAATTCTGGGAAAAGTGCAGGGATGCTTTTCTGGAAGGACAGATGGATGGATGGATGGATGGATGGATGGATGGATGGATGGGTGGATGGACAGATGGGTGTATTTGGATAGATAGGTGGGTGGGTGGGTGGATAGATGGATGGATGGATGGGTGGGTGGGTGGATGGACAGAACTCAGACTAGAATGCATCTGCAAAGGTCAGTTGAGAATAGATATAGGAGATCCTTAAGCCATGGACTTGGATGAAATCTTTAGCACCTCATGAATTAGCATGGATTCCTAGAATTAGCAATATTGAGTTCAAATGTCCTCTTGGACTCCTGTTAGCTGTGTGACCTTGAGCAAATTTCTGCACTTCTCTGGGCTTTAGTGACTTTCTTCTATGTGAGAATAATGACTCTGTCTCTTAGGAAATTTGAAAGTTAGATGAATGAGCTAGAACTTTTTGAGCTGGTGCTGGGTACAGAGCAAGCACATCTTTGAATTTGTGTAATGGGGACAATGCCCTTTCCCTGTCTCTGGTTCTGTCATGTGCTGGTCAGGTGTTTCCCGCTGGTAGGCATCTAGTCAGATGACTGACCTAGAGAAACTGAGTTGAAGGAGATCTCTAGGGACTGGGTGCTCTAGGTGCTGGACGGGGTGGCTGAGAGCTGGGTGCTAGATAGAGTATCTGTCTGTCTGAGGGTACAGGAGCTCGCTCTGGGATCCGCTGACATCCAACCCCCTTCTTGCCCTGACCAGTATATCCCATTGTCTAAGGGTCATTGGAGAAGCCCAGCTTGTCTTAGTCTGGAGTTGCCATGTGAGTCCTTACAATGAGCCTTTGATGGATGGCCACAGTCAAAATATACCTTCCTCCAATGCTCCACCACTGGTGGACTACTGCCCAAGTCCCTGCCTCTGCATTAAAAGCCTGGTGCACCCAGCCTTCTCTCTACTCACCTTGGGACTCCAAACCCCAGGCGAGAAACCACCTTTTTGCACTCAATCATAACAAGCCACCTTAATCATAAATTAAGTTATAATGCCTGTGCCCACCAGATGAACTAGCAAGACACCTCTTGGCCTTGCCATAAATTAACTCGTTGATCAAATTTTAAATGAATTATAAAAGTTGAAAATTAAATCTGGCTGAATTAGGAGCTTCCCCTGTTATTTGAATGAGACAGAAGCTGCCAGCTTGGAGCTCAGAGCTGTGTAGATTCTCAGCCCGAACTTCTGCAGCCAGCTTCCTCCTGTGCATCCTCAGTTACACCTCCCAGAGTTCTCCACGCTGGCTTGTGGTGGCTACGCATCAGCCAAAAAAGTCCCGGTAACTTCCACAACGGATGGCCTCTCTAAGTGCATTGAGCAGTTGGACATTAACTTATTAATTTTTAGCTCTTTATGATGATTTATACAGAAGTAGAGAGAACGGGAAGATGACTCCACATATCCTCAAGCTTCAAGAAAAATAGGTTTAGAAACTGGACCATTGCACTGTCCATGAGATAATCAGGGATATTGCTTGCCAAACTTCCCACAGTTTGCTTCATCTCTGACTTGTTTGTGTGCTTGTTTCTGAAAAGGTAAACAGAACACAAAGATATCACCCAGTATCTTTGTGTATGAAATTAGACATCCCTTTGGGGGTGTAATGAAGAGATCATCATGATGTGGATTTTTTTTGGAGGAAGAAAAGGGGAAAACTTTGAAAAGCCCCTTGCATGTCAAAAGCTGGTTGCAAACTTTAACACCCATATAGTTTAGAGAGAATGGTCATGATTTCAAAGAGGTCCTTTTGGTTGCTTGGAGGTGACCCATCCCCATGGGCCATCAAACAGACCTGAACACTATGCACATGGAGCATTATTGAGGTGGAGAGACCTTCTCACTCTCAGCCAGCAATGTTGGAATCCAGTGCTTTCCACATGTTGTAGGGAACACAGGGAAAGAGGTCATGGGAAGTGGTGGGGGGTGAGAGAAATTGCACCTTCATAGGGAGAGGCCACATGTGGGCTGACTTAATCCTAGTATCGCTATGCCACACGACCCAGGACCTCTCAGCCAGTCCCCAGAGAATGATCCAAAGATCATTAGCGCCTTCTCTTGGCCTGATGCCACTTTGAAAAGGGTAAGGCAGGTGAGATGGTTGGAGGCTAAAGAAACGACTCCACCAGGAGCTTTGAGTAGATTTCCTATTTACCCAAGACATGCTATCTTAAACTGGAAGACACTGAGATCAAGGAGAATCAGAGCCCTAGGAAAAGATGCAATCGACCTGAGAAAATACACCAAGTGACACATGTTGCTCTCTGAGTTCTTGTGTGTGCACCTTAATGATGTCACTTAATGTCAAAAAGGAGGTCAGGTGATCTTACAGCTCTGAAGCATCTAATGGTGGCGGTGGTAGTGATTGAAGGATGATGTCCAGTGTTCTGGCCAGAGAGGGTGCTGTGGTCTGGATGTGAAATGTCCCCCGCAGGCTTATGATTAGAGTGCTTGGTCCCTGGTTGGCTGTGCTATGCTGGGAGGTTGTGGGACCTTTGGAAGTTGGGGCCCAGCTGGGGCACATAGGTCACTGGAGATGGGCCTTTACGGGTATATCATCCCTGACTATTTGCTATCTTGCTTTCTGCTTTCTGTCCGCCCTAGAGTGAACAGCTCTCCTCCACCACCACAAAGTTCTGCCTGGTGTGTGGGACCAAATACCTAGGGCTTGAAACTCCTGAAATCATGAACCAAAGTAAAAATGTCCTCACCTAAGTTGTTTCTGCCACACTTGTTCACAGCAGTGATGAAAGTCAGTAACACAGAAGTCAGACGGCTGTTGTCACTACTCCCTGTGGTCGATGTCTGTGGCTACAGTCCGTGAGTGGGCATTAAATTCAAGGGAGTGGTCCGTGACTGGCATTAAAAACATGATGTAGACATGTATGAGATGGCGCTGCTGCTTAGACATCCAAATTAAAATCCCAAGAGTTTTCTTCCTTCCCTAGGGAACTCAC
Organism: Peromyscus nudipes; assembly: GCA_902168325.1. Lineage (NCBI taxonomy): Eukaryota > Metazoa > Chordata > Mammalia > Rodentia > Cricetidae > Peromyscus > Peromyscus nudipes. Next base: position 22,585 of record CABHPH010001142.1, on the reverse strand, counting down.
AGTCACTGGGAGGGATCTCTGGTCCCCAAGTGCCTTCTCAAAGGACTCCTCTGTGCTTGCTCCATTGTTTCCTTGACAGCTGACAGTATCAAGGGGAACAGACACACTCTGAGGGAAGAACATGAGACTTCTCTCAAAGCAAGAGAGAAAGCTGCTGGAGACAGCCATGGTTAACTGGTTCCATTTTGTTGTAAGTAGGTACTGCTGTGATACAGGGTGGGTCAAAGGGTGAACTCCAGATCCCGAAAACCCAAGATCAAAGGGAAGGTGTCAGTTCTGACTCCTTTACCTTTCCACAACCTCCTTGCCACTTGGTGGCAGGTGAGCTCCAGGTACCCCAGATCACAATTGGAGGTGCCAGAACAGAGGGACCCCAGGGAATTGTGATACACAGATGAAACGGGTTTAATTAACCAGAGGTGGCTTAAGAGGGTGCCGGAGTTGACTGACCACTCCGCCTGGGGAGACAGAGTGACACACAGGTTGTTTAGATTAAGAACACCCCTCTTCAATCAGCCCTTCCAGATAATGAGGAAGGGAAAAGACAATTCATTAATGGTCTCATCCACACAGCCTGAGCCTCACCCACATGCAGACAGCTTCTGCCTTTGCTTTTATCTGCCCTTTCCAGGCAAAGCAAATATAGTACTTTCAAAGTTTTTCACCATGACTCACAGTAATAAAAAAAAATTGCTTTTGCAGTCACACACGGACATGCACATGTGTGTGTGCACGCATACACACACATACTCACACACACACGCAAACGTGGGTGTGCACAATCCTGAAACAAATGTAGTCATGCCGACCATCCTATATGCAGTTTACTCTGGTCCTCTCTTTTCCAGATTCGCCCATATTGTGTTTCTAATGCCAGTCACGGATCATTCCCTTAAATGTGATGCCCACTCATGGGATGTAGCTGCCACTGGCCACAATTCATCTTGATATTTTATTTCTCCAGGAGCATTCCCAGGTAGACACTTTTCTTTGGGTTTAGCCCTTTTAGCTGTTTAGAGCTGGAGCCCAGAATGCATTGGGACTGAGCTATTGTTGCCCGTTATTGGGCTGTAGTTAAAAGTTGACCCCTGAGAGACTTGGGGGGGAGTGCCACAAACATGGTGAGGGTACACAAATGATGTCTGCCAGCTGAACAGCAGAGAAAGATGTTAGATATAGCAATGGGGGAAAGCCCTGATGTGCTGCTATAGCTGAAGTGGCTATGAGCTGTTGCAACACCGGAGTCGTCTAGTTTTCCAGACTTCTTGGGAAGTTCCATGCACTTCTGACCTGAGTCCTCTGTCATGGGAGGGCTTTAGAAGATCTATTGCCTCTACCCAATAAATGCCACTATCAGCTCTCTCCCACTATGACAAGGAAAACAGTCCTCAAATATTACCAAATGTCCCACAGGAGGCAAAGCTGCTACTGATTGCCTTGTTGATCAAAAGTAAGGCTGGTTAGAATTGTAACTTGAAATTAAAATTGTCAGTATATAGTATTTTGCTTTAGATTTTTTATTTTAAAAACAGAGCTTTAATGTATACATTTATATATTATTTAATATACATTAGACAAAGGTCTCCTTGATAAGGACACCGAGTTTCCTGAAGTCAGAGGAAAATGCATCAACACATCTCCTTGATGTGTCTCTCATAGGAGCAAGGGTTGGTGAGGTGTGCTGGAATGATCTAGAAGCATATTCTATGTGTGGATTACAGTGGCATTGCAGTATAGCCACATTCTCTCCCCAGAGCTTCCACAGAGTATGGCTAATTCAAGTTCTTCAGCAAGGATCCATCCCATAGTACGAGGACTGGTAAATAAGGGCACTTTTGCACCATACATTGAGGGAATCCAGATACAGACAGGTGCATCTTGGGTAGTAGTTTTCCTTCCTGACTGCCTTTTGATGATCTCTGTAGTTTCATATTTCTATCCACACGGTTTGGGAGAGTCCATGGTCAGCCTAGGAATGAAGTGAGACCTGAGGAGGTGAAACGACATGTCCTATTTCTTTGTATTACCTTTGGTTCAGAGGTGGGCCATGAGCCCTTCTGAGTTAGTTGCACACAGACCCTGGTATGGAAAAAGCATAAAAGTGGTAATGGGACATGAAAGCCTGGACCACTGGGAGCCAGAGAGTAGGTGAACAGGTGCCCTGTCTGAAGGGAGAACCCAGAGAGGAGGGAACGAGTGGACCCTGTTAGCATCACCTTCGATGGCTTCAGGAGGAAGCCGGTGCCTCCCAGGACCGCTAACATCACCTTCGATGGCTTCAAGAGGAAGCCGGTGCCTCCCAGGACCGCTAACATCACCTTCAATGGCTTCAGGAGGAAGCCGGTGCCGCCCAGAACTGCTACCATCACCTTCAGTGGCTTCAGCAGGAAGCTGGTGGCCGCCCAGGATTCCTCAATGCTGAAATACTCAACAAATTCCCATTTTCGCTGAAGGTAGCTCTCATAGGACTTTTGTCCCTCACAAATAAGCCCAAGTTTGGCTAACAGAAGAAAGAATGACTTTTCTGTCTTTTTTTTTCCCAAGCCAGAACACGTTCAGGTTTTTAAGGATACTATTCACAAACAAGTGTCGTCTTCCCTGCAGGACATAGGTAGATGGTCATTAACAGTGCAAAGATTTTCAAAGTCCCTTTTTGGGTGGCTGGACTACTCAGATCAGAGAGCCTGCATGATGCAATGGAGTTTTCATACCATGTTCTAACAGGGAGAATGCAGAGTGAGGTTTGACATTTCACACTACTTAACAAGTTCGTAAGCTGACCTTGACTTTCAGAAAATGACAAAATTATCCATCTGAAGAGCCACCACCTATGAAAAAAATGAAGGTTTGCATCTGAAAGATGTTATTGCGAAGACTAGATCACCTGACACACCGACAGAAATAGTTTCAAGGAATCGGGTCCTAGCATGTCTCCAGTTTGGGGGAGTTGAGTCTATTTGAGGGCATGCTAGGGTGGGCTGCATAGCATGCTGGGAAATGTGGCAATACTTAATACAAAATATCAAAGAAGAGAGAGAAGAGAATGAATAAAAAGAGAAGGGATTGAAGAGTACAGGAGAATAAGAAAAATACTACATAATAAAGCAAGCAAACAGAAACCCAGGAGTCGCCCTGCCCATGTCCCGCCTGTCCGTGTAGGATATACCAGATGGGAGACTTGCCTGAGGAAAGACCCCTGTCCCTGCAGAGAGACTTTAAGAACAGCACCTGTGGGGACCCAAAGTCCCAGCCATCTGCCTAAGCCTACTGGGCAATTACTTGCCCAAACCACTGGCAGAAGCCACTGAGACCAGGTTCCCTCTTTTCTCTCTGCATCACTTGGCCCACATGGAAACTGCTCAACTGTTCGATGGTTCATGTTGAGCTTGTTGGCAAAGGTTCCCAGGGCCTCATGTGCTGTATTCCTGCCACCAGAGCAAAATGGAAAGCATAGAGTACATGGTAAGAGCAGTGCTGGGGTGTGGATAGGAGGTTTGCTCCCAAGCAGGACAGTTCCTTCCTTCTTGGACCCCGCATGACCATTGCCCGTGTCTGGAATGGAAGACCTTAATAAAGTTGAATGCTGTCTAGTTTAGGGGAAAAAAGACAGACAAGTGTCATTGAAGCCATTCTGTCTTTTGATAGCCTGATCCCACAGTGTACATGTGGCTGGATCACATCCGAGCCCTGTTGGTACCCACTGGGTGTTCCTTGAAGTTGGTGTTCTCTGGGTCCTTAGGCCTGTGTTTCCCAGCAAGGCTGTGTGCTCTTTTAAGTTGACATTGATTTCATGACTTGAGTTCTTTACAAGAAAATCACATCATATGTAGGAAGGGGGCCTGAAGAGGGCCTCTTAGGCAAGTAGACTGAGAAAAATGGGCAGAGATAGGAGCTGGATTTATTAGCAATAATTGAAGTACCAGGTGCCTTTGTCTTGTTCACACTTATGCTTAAAGCTGATTCTGCAACAGTGAGTAGGGGACCTTTCCTCTTGGAGCCTCCATATCCTTATCAAAGGCATCTGATTACCTCCCTGTCACCAAGGCATTGCCAGGCTGTGTACCTGGTATATAGATACACGGTAGGTGCTGCCATAGTCAGCTTCCTCCCTCCCTCCCTCCCTCCCTCCCTCCCTCCCTCTCTCCCTCCCTCCCTCCCTTCCTTCCTTCTTTCCTTCCTTCCTTCTTTCCTTTGTTTGTTTGTTTGTTTGTTTGTTTTTGAGATAGCTCTGGCTGTCCTAGAACTCACTACACAGACCAGGCTGGTCTCAAGCTTACAGAAATCCACCTGCCTTTGCCTGCTTTGTGCTGGGATTAAAGGCAGGTGCCACCATGCCCAGCCTGCAAGTTTCTTTCATATGACTTTTGAGGTCTCAGAGATGGCATCCATTCATTTGTTATTCATTCATTTATTTTTTGGTGGCATCTGAACAATGAAGTTGATCTGGCAATCAAATATTATCCACGGGTTGGGAATTACCTGGATGAACCCCAGAGCTTCAGCTTGCTGATAGCAGACAGGGATGGTTTTTGATCAGGACTCTGGTCCCTGAGGGCTGTGTGCTCCTCCTTTTTCCCAACTTAATGTTGGTCCACAAATGCCAAAGCAGCCGAGTCTAGGGCTCAACTTCATAAACAATTGGTCAGACCTAAGTTAGACTCAATCAAGAAAGGCTATGTAAAGCAGATTAATGGCATTTTGATGAACTTTTCAACTCAATTTGAAAAGCCATGCTACGTTAACCACAGTTTCCAATTACCCTCCAGGAGAAACTCCAGGGCAGTTGAGACCCATCTGAAGTGCAGAATGGTCTCTCAGAGAGGCCATGAGCCGAACAGTACTCATCTCCTAAGATTCTCATTGCATCCATGGTCAAGGGCAAAAGCAACTGATCCAACCAGACAGAGGAAATTGTTTTCGGGAGATCATTCCAGTTCTGAAGTGTTCAGATGGAAGCACAATATGATTTCCACAAGTAATTTAATATGACCAAATCAGAAAAAGGGAAAGAGGCTCCTCCTTCTACAAAACGTGACTCACTTCCCACTCTTTAGAGGTCATGATGGGTGTATCAGCTGTCCTCAAACACTCTGAGTTGACGGGGTGGGTTCACCTTAGGAACAATGGCTGTCCCCTTCCCTGGCTGGACTCTACAGCCCCCTTGTGATGGGATGTTATCTACTTTCCACATGGCTGTGAAGTCATTAAATAAAGTGGGATTTGATCTGATATATATCTTTAAATGATCTATTTAGGTGCTAATAAATAAGTTTGATTTCCAGAATAACAACGAAAGAAGAAAACCAGATGTATTTTTCTTTCTAATTTGGCCCCGGCTGGAGTGGCTAACTGAGCACTTTGTTGCAAGTGGGGAATCAGAGTGTCTCACTAACGTCTCATCACTCTGGCACAGCGGACATTTTCCAGTTCAGCCAGGCAGAGCAGAGAGAGAGAGAGAGAGAGAGAGAGAGAGAGAGAGAGAGAGAGAGA